>JAAALK010000719.1:0-62553 GCA_019279435.1 Zizania palustris | reverse complement strand
TTACTTCGAAATGAATATGCATAATATATGTTGTTTTCGATGTTACCTGCAGGGCTCAAAGTCGAAGTAATTTTTCGGAGACCGCCTTCCGAATCCTCTTCGAAGATGATAGGCCAGTTGGCCATCAATGGAGGGATTTTGAGCCCGAGGAACTCTTTGGCCAAGTCTCGCATGCTTAATCTTCGACTAATCTTCTGAAGTAAGCTGAGGCGAGCTTCGAGATGACCCTGGTCTGGATGCACAAGGGCTTTCTTTCGGAACTGGATGTCTTTCAGAGGTCCGGCTAGAGGGTTCGCTCGCCCCAACTTCGGCATAAAACCATCTCATGACCCAGTCGGTATACCATCTTGCATTGATGGCCTTAGCAGGAAACTGAAGGGCATATTCATCCCGAAGCCTGAAGTTAATACTTCCAAAGGCTACTACCACTTTTTCACCTCCGGGGCCTACGAAGGTTTTTGGCTGGCACGAAGCTCTGTGTAGCACAGCAAGATCTCTGCCCTCCCTTCACAACCTTTGGCTCTCAACGCCCATTCGAAGATAGCTAAACGAGCTACTGCATTCGGAGAAAGTTGGGGGAGAGTGACGTGAAACAGATCCAGTACCTCGTCAAGAATCCACTGCCGGAAGACCTAAGCCAGCTTCGAAGAAGGCTTCGAAGACGACCACTTCTCCGGGTCTTGGTGACGGGATAAGTTCCTTTCCAGGTTTGCGGATCATGACTCCCGCACTAATTTTCCCCTCTACTGCGACCGCCAGTGATTCTCTTTTGCAGGTAGAAGGTCCCAGCTGGAAAGATTGATCCAAATATTTTGTTGATGGCTGGCAGAGACCTTGATCACCAACATTTTGGGGATTTCCTCCTCCCGCTGCCATGGATGCCGTTGCGGGTGTTGGAGGTGCCATCGCCAATGCTGCAGCCACTGCTGTTGCAGCCGCCTGCTGTCGAGCCAAGGCCGAAGGGGCTCCAGTACTCTTGGTTTTCGCCATTGAAGCTACTAGGTTGCTTTGGAGGAAGAATGGAGGCTAGGGCTCAAAGAGTGTTTTGCTTGCAAGAGAGCGGTGGAAAGGTACTCAGGAAAGTTCTAGGCCCTCTATTTATAGCCTAGACTTTACATTTTTTACCGTTAGTCCATGCCGTTTCGCATTCTTGCCCGTTACTTTTCTCTAAAATTAACGCACTCTGTAACTTCCGTTAGAAGAAAGAAGCTACGGTTATTTCTTCTAAGTCTAAAAGGCTTTCGAGCTTCTTGAGTCAGTTCTAAGATAGTTCGAAAGTAATTATCTTAAAACTAATTCGAAGTTTTATATCTCCATACATTTCGGAGATAAGTTAAAATCTAATAACCCCGACGTCTGGTTATTTTTTCTTCCGTATACTGCTCTCCTAACATTACAGGTTTAACAGAGAAGCGTATTCAAGGGGCTACTGTTGGGGAAAATATTTCATCCTCAGGGTTATTGCAGTAACAAGATAAAGGCAGATAATGGATTCGAAGGTTTAGGAACATGCATCTTCGGAGATGTCCTGAGTCAAGCTCGAAGCCTGAAGATAGACCTTGGTTCGGAGTATATCTTCGAACTAAGGCTCTTTGAGATCTTTTCTGCCAGCTAAGATGGAAGACTTATCTTCTTTCTCATTAGATTAGTCTTTTACTATTTTAGCCCTATTAAGGGTACCGAATAGTTTCCACTATGTCGGTTGTAATAGAGGGGTAAATAGGTCTTTTCCTTAATGTTTGGGCCTATAAATACCCCCCGTTTCACCCTGTAATAGGGACCGAATACAAGTTATTCAATACACACATTCGAACTATTCTAAGTTGTTATCCTTTCGGAGGCTTAGAACAGTTCACTTCGCAAACACTTCGTTTGTAAGTTTCTAATCTACAGAAACCTGTTAGCGTAATCTTTTACGCCAACAGTTGCCTTGGTTAAAAATTTGAACTTTAATTTGATTTCTGTTTCGCAACTTCTTGAGGATGGTTTGGAAGTGCGTTTTAAGAAGGGCAATTCTTCTGTGTTTGATTCTAGAGGGTCTTTGATTTGCCAGATCTTACCATTTGGTAAAGTTTTTAGAATTGACTTCTCTAGTTCTTTTGGCCCTTCTCGTTGTTTGATTGCTGGATCTTCTCCTGAGCTCTGGACATAGGAGGTTAGGTCATTTGAGTTTTGATCTGCTAGTCAGGTTAAGCTCTATGGACCTCATCCGAGGATTGCCCAAGCTTAAAATGGAGAAAGATCTAGTTTGTCATCCCTGTCGTCATGGGAAAATGGTTGCCGCTTCTCACTCACTCGTGACTCAGGTGATGACTTCGTATCCGGGTGAGCTATTACACATGGACACTGTAGGTCCAGCTCGGGTACGCTTAGTCGGTGGGAAATGGTACGTGCTTGTGATTGTTGACGACTTTTCTTCATTCTCGTGGGTTTTCTTTTTGGAGTCTAAGGATGAAACTTTTCAGTTTGTTCATAACCTGATTTTGAAGCTGAAGAATGAGAACAATGGTCGGATGTGAGCAATTCGCTCCGACAACGGCTCTGAGTTCAAGAACTCTCAGTTCGTCAGCTTCTGTAGTGATCAGGGTCTTGACCATTAGTTTTCTGCCCCTTACACTCCCCCACAGAACGGCTTTGTGGAACGAAAGAACCGCACGCTAGTCGAGATGGCCAGGACGATGCTCGATGAGCACAGGACTCCTAGGCATTTTTGGGCTGAAGCCATGAACATGGCTTGCTATCTGGCCAACCGCATTTTTCTTCGAGCTTACTTAGGTAAGACTTCATATGAGTTGCGGTTTGGTAGACAGCCCAAGGTGAGCCACTTGCGAGCGTTTGGCTGTAAGTGCTTTGTGCTCAAGAAGGGAGGGCATTTGGACAAGTTTGAGTCTCGTTGCTGGGACGAAGTTTTTCTTGGCTACGCTTTACATTCTCGAGGTTTCCGTGTTTGGAACCTTGAATCCCAGCAGCTTGTCGAGACTTGTGAGGTTTCTTTTGACGAATTCTTGCCTTCTTTAACTCCTTTTGAGCTTTCTGGCGATGATGAGCTCGGAGAGTCCATCTTCGAGGAAGATGAGGATACTCCAGCTGCTGATGAGGGTGGGCCTCCTGCGCCTCCTGCAGAGCCCACACCTTCTGAGACTTCGACTGAGGACGAGGGCGGACCTCTGATCACTTCTTCCACTTCGATCGAACCCCCTCAGTCGAGTCCAGAGGTGCCAGCTGCTGACTCCGATGACGTGACTTCAGATCACCAGGGATCCTGAGCAGTTCAGCGTGATCACCCCTCATAGCTCATCATTGGTGATTTGACTAAGAGAACTTTACGTTAATCTGGTACCTCTCTTGCTGTGTTTGCTGAATCTGCTTTTGTTGCATCTTTTGAGCCCAGAGATGTTTCTCATGCTCTTTCTGATTCTAATTGGATTAATGCTATGCAAGAAGAGCTTGAGAATTTTGTCCGTAATCGGGTTTGGACACTAGTTGAGCCGCCAAGAGGATGCAACCCCATAGGCACCAAGTTGGTGTTCAAGAACAAACAAGGTGAAGATGGGGTTGTGGTGCGCAACAAAGCTCGACTAGTTGCCTAGGGTTTTTGCCAGAAGGAAGGTATTGACTTTGAAGAAACCTTCGCTCCTGTTTCCCGTCTTGAGTCCATTCGCATTCTTTTAGCTTTTGCCGCTTTGAAGGGTTTTAAGCTTTTTCAAATGGACGTAAAGAGTGCTTTTCTGAATGGGTACATAGAGAAGGAGGTTTATGTTAGGCAGCCCCCCAGTTTTGAGAACCCCAAGTTTCCTCGACATGTTTTTAAATTGCAAAAAGCTTTATATGGGTTGAAGCAAGCCCCCAGGGCTTGGTATGACCGGTTGAAGCAGTTTTTGTTGGGGAAGGGTTTTGTGATGGGTTCTGTGGACAAGACTCTCTTCTTTCTTAGAGTTGCTTTAGATTTCCTAGTCGCTCAGATTTACGTGGACGATATTATATTTGGCGGTACATCTAATGATCTTGTGTCCAAGTTTTCTGAGCAGATGCACAGCGAGTTTGAGATGATCCTCATGGGTGAGCTCAAGTACTTCTTAGGGCTTCAGATCAAGCAGATGAAGGACGACACCTTCATCCACCAAGGTAAGTACACTCGAGACATGCTTAAGAAGTTCGACTTTGGTGGAGAGCTGAAGCCTCAGATGACACCAATGGGAACATCTGGAGGGCTGGACAAGGACGAGAATGGCATCAAGGTCAACGAGAGAGAGTTTCGAGGGATGATCGGTTCGCTACTGTACTTGACGGCGACGAGGCTAGACATACAGTTCGCCATGGGACTTTGCGCGCGTTTTCAGTCTTCACCACACGCGTCTCATCGGTAGGTTGTTAAGCGCATCTTCAGGTATCTCAGTTATGCGCCCGATCTCGGTCTTTACTATTCAGCATCATCATCTCTTGATTTATCTGGCTTTTCGGACGCTGACTTTGGTGGGTGCCGGTTGGATCGCAAGTCGACTTCCAGTACTTGCCAGTTTCTTGGTTCTTCCCTTGTCTCTTGGTCTTCTCGAAAGCAATCTGGAGTTGCTCTTTCGACCACTGAGGCTGAGTATGTAGCTTCTACCAGCTGCTGCTCACAGTTGGTTTGGATGATTTCCACTCTGCGAGATTTTGGGTTGTTCTTTCCTACCAGAGTTCCTTTGTTTTGCGACAGCACTAATGCAATTAGTGTAGGGAAAAACCCTTGTCTCCATTCAAAAACCAAACATATTGATGTGCGCTTTCACTTTCTGTGGGATCAATATGAGAAAGGTGTCATTGACCTTGTTCATGTTGACACCCATCATCAGTTGGCTGACATATTCACCAAACCCCTAGATCAGTCTTCTTTTGAGCGTTTACGAGGGGATTTGGGTGTTGTGTATCCTTTCTAGGATATTTTGCGTCAGTTTACTTTCTTCTTTACTCTTTTCTTGAGTCTTTTTGTGTGTGTTCATATCATACATATTCACATATCACACTTCTGAGCTGCTTCTGTTATATGATTGATCTGCTTTACTTATTCTAGCTGGTACATGCTTTTAAATACCTGTCAATGATCATGCTTTGGTTCAGTTCATTTGATATGTCTGATATCTGTCATATGCATGGCTTTTATGCTTTAAAACTTAAAAAATGATCACCATTGCTTCTGGTAACTGGCAAGTGTAGGCTGAGTGTTTTTTCTATCTGTTACATGCCTTGTAGCTAGTTCCTGACTTAGATGCAAATATGCAACTTGGACATCTTTATGCTTTAAACATGGAAATGTGCTATAAAAATGATGAAAAATTGAGAAAAATGAAAATTACATGCCTTTTTTTACATATCTTGGAAAGATCCAGGTGGGTTTGCTTTGTCGCATTGCATTGTTCTGGACTGCATACCATAGCACTTTGGTATGAACTAGGACAGTGTAGTGTATGCCAAGACCAATGTCTTAAGCTTCTGATGGTCCAGTTCTGGCCTAGGCTTGACTTGGTCGGTCAGCATAAGGTTTGACATGCAAATAACCCCTGGCGAAAATGAAAAAGGAAAAAGAAAAAGCCTGAAAATTGAAATGAGAACAAGTTTGCTGAAGCACTGTGTTTTGGATAATGCTTATCTTGGTAGATATCAGTTAGCTTCTACATCTCATGATTTACCTTGCTTGTCAGCTGAAAATGTGGTGATGCTTTTGTTTTGCAAAAATTGAAAAATGTGTGCTAATGACTTTCTTTAGATATCGTCTGTTGCACTGATCATGCCATGTGTCTTAGATAGCATGTCTTTTGCTATACTTGTTAGATGTTGTAATTGTAGTCAATCATATCTGAGAAGCATGCTTTATTCACTCCACCTGCACCCCAGTATCATTCATTGCATATTTTGAGGAGGGAGTTGCAGTTCAGGGGGAGTCTGTGTCTCTTTTGAGTGCTTGATGAGTTCACTTGTCAACAAGGGGGAGAAATCTTGGAATGTGAGTTTAAGGGGGAGTTTTTGTCCCGTTTGTCCTTACTCTTTTGCTATACTAGTTGATGATTCTGAGATTGCACTTGTTTTTGAGATTTTACCTTTGGTTAACCATAATGACCGCTTCTTGCTTTTGTTCGGCTTTTGGTCATTAAGGTTAAACTTCTACTTTATTTTTTCTTCTTCTTTGTTTTTCTTGTGCTTTGTTTTTCGTGTTTCCACATTTGTTCGCAAGTGCTGAAGAGCTGAAGAAGAGAAGTGTTGACAATGCACTCATCAAGGGGGAGATTGCGGAGCCATGCTGAATAGCGTGGGTCTCATGGCTCCAGATGTGATGAGTCATTGTCAACGATAGTCAAAGAGGATAGAAGAAGAGAGGAGATCTGCTGTTTCATGGGCTGCGTGTGACCTTCGGTATGTTTTCTCTAAAGTTATGTTTTCTCTAAAGGTGACCTGCGGATCTCGAAGTCACCTTCGGTCCAAGCTCCGAAGGTATGTTTTCTCTAAAGTTATAATTTTCAGGTCATTTGTCCCAAGGGCGCGCACACCCCTTCGTTCCGAAGGCCTGCATGCGAGGGGCTACTGTTGGGGGAATAGATATCCCTTGAACAGGGGCCAAATGACGTCAACCTCTGACAGCCTTCGGCCCGGAGCCCAGCACTGTCAAAGCCCGTATCTTCCCAAAGAAGCTGTTTCCAAGTACCAAGGTGCCCTTCGGAGCCTGCCGGGGCGAAGCCCCCAAGCTCCGTCGAAGCCCTCTAGAGCGAGGTCCTTCGGAGCGCTCCAGAGCGAAGCCCTCAAGATTCCTTGAAGACCGCCAGAAGCTAAGTCTCAAGCTAACTTCGAAGCCAGCCTCCGGGCCTTCTTCGGAGCTAGCCCTGGAGCCCAGTTCGGAGACCCCTTCCGAGGCCCCAATTCGGAGGCCCCAGTTCGGAGCCCTGGTTCGGAGGCCCAGTTCGGAGGCCCAGTTTGGAGGCCCCAGTTCGGAGCCCTGGTTCGGAGGCCCAGTTCGGAGGCCCTAGTTCGGAGCCCCAGTTCGGAGGCCCAGTTCGGAGGCCCTAGTTTGGAGCCCCAGTTCGGTGGTCCAGTTCGGAGTCCCAGTTCGGAGTCCCGGTTCGGAGGCCCAGTTCGGAGGTCCCAGTTCGGAGCCCCAGTTCGGAGGCCCAGTTCGGAGGACCCAGTTCGGAGGTCCAGTTCGGAGCCCTGGCTCGGAGCCTGGTTCGGAGCTCCGACCCTACTCCGAACCCAGAAGATATTTACGCCCCGCTACAGTGTAGAAGTCGTACTAGGGGCCCTTCTGCCCATAGTTTGTCGTCTAGCTAGTCGAGAAGTGACGTTACCTGACACGTCTGTAAAGCTGTAAAGCACTTTTTATCGTAGCTAGCTCCTTTTCCCCTCTTTGCCCCTATGAGTCTAGGGCTCATAGAGGGCATCTCGGTCTTTTCCTTTGGCCTGTGTGCCTATAAATGCAGGGCCAAGCCCTTGGAACAGGGACACACGCTCCAGGGGGCCATGAGACCCTAGAGTTCTTTTCTCCACACCAAGGCATACCATGCCAAATCCACCACAAACTGGACGTAGGGCTATTATCCCCTAGGGGAGGTCCGAACCATTATAAACCTCTTCTCACTCTGAGAGAACCCATCGAGGTTCATTCTACACATCATATACACACATACAAAACCTGTGCTGTAGCTAACACAATTGCTACAACAGTTGGCGCCGTCCGTGGGGACCTTAGTCCAAAAAGCTAAGTTCTCTGCCACTGCCTGTAACCCTAAGCACGCTTAAGGGGGTAGCTTCGAAGCCTTCTCGCTTTGTGCACCCTTCGGCAAGGGGCTTCGGGCGCAGTTCGAAGTCTATCTTCGCCATTCTCCCATCCTTTGCATCTCGGAGCTCACCCTTGAGCAAGGGGCTCCGCTTGGTGTGTCGAAGGCCATCTTCGCCTTCCCTTTGCATCTCGGAGCTCACCCTTCATCAAGGGGCTCCGCTTGGTGTGTCGAAGGATGTCAAAACCCAAGGGGCTACGAGGCAAGCTTTCAGCCACTCAACGAGGTATGTACGCTATCTGAAGCACCACTTCGATGTGCAGTTTTACAGTTACCTTGAAATAAAATCCGAAGCCCTGCTTCGCCTTAAAGCCGAAGCCCTGCTTCACCTTTAAATGCAAACTTTTGCTCCATCTTATTGAAAAAGCCGAAGCCATGCTTCATTGAAAAACCAAAGCCTTGCTTCGCCTTGTCAAAAACCTGAAGCCTTGCTTCGCCTTTTATAAAGTCTGAAGCCTCGCCTCACCTTGCAAAATCCGGAGCATCCCTCCGAAGGCTACACAGCGCCTCCAGGCCCGTAGCAGTAACAGGGACTCCGGGCCATGGCCCGATGCATCCAGGGACTCTGGTCCACTAGCCCGATGCGTCCAGGGATTCCGGGTTCCATACCCGAAGCATCCCAGGGATTCAGGGTTCCATACCCGAAGCATCCCAGGGTCGAAGGAGACCCAGGGTCGAAGGTGACACAGAGTCGAAGGTGGCTCAAAGCCGAAGGTGGCTCACATTATCACAGGTTCGGTGAATCCACACCAAATATCCATTTTCATTACAGAATCAAGCTCAGAAGCCTTGCTTCGCAATCCAAACATGCTCCGAAGCCTTGCTTCATGTGTCAAATCTAATATACGCCAAAGCATGTCGAAGTCATGCTTCGCCTAAAACCTAAGTGCATTCTGGAGCCTTGCTCACGCACAGCATCCAAATCCAAGCATGCCGAAGCATGCTTCGCTTAATTTGGCTACGCTGAAGCCTTGCTTCGCTCCAAATTAATGCATTCGAAGCCCAAAAGAGGCCTTCGCTCAATACATTTCAAGCATCCAAAGCCACCAAAAAGGTGCACCCCTTCGCATTTTTTATTTTGCCCGCACCAGCAACGGCTAAGTCCCTAGATGCCATGAGCAAAGGGGGGAAGCATGTATGCGAGGTGTGCGAATGTAATACGCAGTACGAGCATGACAAGCTAAAATGTTCGACAGTACGAAGCATGCAGACGAAGTATGCAAATACAATAAACCCCATTCATTGAATGATAATTGAGAAGTATGTTACAAATGTACTTCGACTACAAAGCTACGTGTAATCTGTATCTAAGCCTAAGAAGAATCGAGTGCGAGGCCCCAACCCTCGCTTGCCTTTCTTTCAGCCAGGGCCCCCTCGACTGGACGAAGCCTCGTCGGAGCCTACCCTGCCACGTCCGGCTCGTCCAGGCTCCGAAGCCCACAGACCTCGTCCTCTACTTTTTAGGTCGCTCCGAGTTAGCGAGGCAGGTGGTGCTGTATCGAAGGCAGAGAAGTCTAAAGCCTCGCCGCCCGCTAAGACCGTTCGCGAAGACAAAAATGAAGAACTCTGAAGAGACTCCGTCTTCACAATGGCTAGCAGATCCTGAGCTACTTCGGGGATGGCTTCGCCGTTAGGTCCCCTCGGAAGCTTAAACCGAGGGGGGCCTTCGGACCTAGCTACTTCGAGGACTGCCCAAAACTGTTGAAGTTTTTTAGAATCCTCAAGTACTTCGAAGTCAACATTCGGAGGCTGAGCCTGGGTAGGTATAAGAAACCCCCGCATTCATATTAATAAGCTGATAAGTTTTTACAATCCTGCAGCTAAGTATTACAAGAAGCCTAAGGAGATCTACACCTTTGGAGGCGGAGGTGTCGATGTCGAAGGCCGATCAGACGCAGCAGGTTCTTCGGCTCGGCGAAGGCGGAGTGCCTTCTGAAGTTCGAGGACTGCTTCACAGCCTTGCTCCTTCCAGGGCTCCTACAGCCGCCGCCAGGCTCCGCGGACGTCTGTCGGGGGCGTCACCAAGTGTTGGCCCCCGAAGGCCACCGAGGTCATGGAGGTTGCTGCCTCGAGGTGGTCACACCCCGCGTCATGAAGCATCTACAACACTCCTTGGCCCGCGACTCGGCTGGCCATCAAGGCGAGGCTCTTCAGCGACTGCTCCGTCGTCGAAGCTACTACCTTCAAGAACTCGGCGTGATCCCCAATTGGATCCTGGTCGCTAAAGTTCGGAGCTCGGCAATCGGTCCCTATCTGCTCGATGACTTCGGCCAGACTCTGAGTGGCTTCATCAAGGTTGTCCGCAATGAAGTCTTCAAGCTTCTGAGCCCGTTGACAGAGGGAAGAATTCTCTTTCGCCTGATGGGCTTCGGCGGCCTTCGCAGCCTGGAGCTCCGCGCGGAGCCTATCCATCTCCGAAGCCAAGGCTTCCTTAGCCTTGTCAGCCTCAGCCTTCGCCGCCTCGGCCTTAGCCTTTGCCACCTTTACTTCAGCCCTCGCCGTCTCGGCCTCACCCCTCGCCGTCTCAGCCTCACCCCTCACCGTATCAGCTGAAGCTTCGGCCCACCTTCGCTTCTCGGCCTCCACCAAGACTTCGCGTCGGAGGACCTCCTTCTCCTCTGCTAGGCGCATCATCCGCCCGTCTGCAGAAGTCGAAGCCGCTGCGTTCAGTGTGAAGGCCTGAAAGAATTCAAAAAATCATAAGTGTTGATCGAAGATTAAAGTATAGCTCGAAGGTTGTAGTACTTCGCTCACCCGCACAAGAGCCTCATTCGCGCTGATGAAGAGCTCCATGGGGTTCGTATGGCTGAGTTGCGCCACCAAATCCCCTGCCTCCACAGCTGCACAAGCCTTGCGGAAGTTGTTGATCGCCACCTCTGTCACGGCACCCTTCGGCCGAAAAGGATGAACAATCTCTGGCGCGGCCACCTGATCAGCCTTCGGCGAAGCAGGGCCTAGGTTCACCACATCGACCTTTTCGTCGCTTTAGGGGTTCCCTTCGCCGCGGCCGCTGCTTCCGTCTTCTTCAGAAGAGGAGCTGTCAGACTCCGAGCTGCTGCCGCTGCTGCCGCTGCTGCTGCTGCTGCTGGAGGCCTCTGCTGGCTTCGCGGAGGCGGACCTCGCACCGGCATCGTCTTCTGCAGGCTTCACCGCAGTGGGCCTCACACCGGCATCCCCTTCTGCAAAAAAGACCAAATCAGGATCCGCACATTAAAGAGAAGCATGTTAGAAGGATTTACCTTCGTTAGAGATTTCTTCAAAGGAAAGGGGGTCGATGTGCGCCCCCCAGCCCCTTCACTACGGGGCTGGCGTGTCGGCCTTCGTGCCCGAAGTCATTGCTGTCGAGGCCTCTGTGGCCTTCTTGGTAGCTGGGGTGAGCGCGTCGGCCTCCGCCGCCGAAGTCGTTGTCGGAGCCTTCGCTGCCTTCTTGGTAGCCGGAGCGCTTGTGGGCTCCGCTGCTACCTCCTCCCGAGTAGAGATCCCGCTTGTAGGGACCTCCGGCCGAGCCTTCAAACTCTCAGGCTCGTCATCATCCCCTATCTTCCTCCTGGCACCAGCCGCCGAAGTTGCGAGGTGGGAGATGTCCGGCAGGGCAGGAAACACCTCGAAGCCAAGTGTGGTCCATACCCTGTTCCAGTGCTCCCAAGACCCCACCGAAGCGAGGCACTGGGCCTGCTCCTCTGGTGTCGGAGTCCCAACAACGCGCTCCGCCGCCGCGATGGCCTCCTCCGGAGTCCTCACTTCAAGATGGGCTTCATAAAAGTTCAAGTCAGAATGAAGTTTGCGAAGTATGAAAGTGGAGAGGTTTCAAAGCCTTACCAAAGCGTTCGAAGGCCAACTCGCTTAGTCCCCCCTGGCCCAAAGCTTGGAAGAGCCCCTCCGGCCAAGACCGCGCGAGGGGGCTGAGCCGGAGGGTGATGAACTTCTCCGCAAGGTCCCTCATGCTCATCTTCGCTGCTACCCTGCGAAGAAGAGAGATCCTCGAGCGAAGGGTGCCTGGACTGGTCTTCACCACCCCTTCGCGCCGATATAAGATGTGGGCATTGGTACTCCGAAGGGGAGAGTTCGTGCCGACGGAGGCATAGAACCACTCTTGATCCCACTTCGAGTACCATTTGTTGTTGACAGCCCTCACCGGGAAGGCATCTTGGAACTCCCTCTGAAGCTGGAAGTTAGCGATGTTGAAGGCCAATGCCCTCTTAACGCGGTCTGCTACCTCCCTCGGCTTTGGCTGGCAGTTGGCGTCATGAAGGGCGACGAAGACGTCGGCGCGGCCCTCGCATCCTTCGGCCCTCATGGCCCACCCAAAAACAGCGAGCCTCGCCACGGCGTTGGGCGAAAGTTGAGGAAGTTCGAGGTTGTAAGCCCTCAAGACTTCGCTCAGCATCCCCACTGCCGGTAGCCCGAGGCCGACCTCGAAGAAAGCTTCAAACACAACCACTTCGTCGGCCCGAGGCCTCAGCTCGGCCTCCGACTTCTCCAGGACTCTGAGTTGAATATTCGCTGCGATCCTCCCTTCGCAGGCCCTCCGGACTAACTCCTCCATGGAGATCGAGGCCCTCATCTCCAGCGTCTGCTCGAATTTGTCGAAGGGCGTCCGAAGGTCCCTCGGCCCCAACCGCCTAGGTGCAGGCTTCGCTGCCACAGCCGCCGCCGCCTGCAGCTGGGCGGAGCTCGAACTCGGGCCCAAGGCCAAAGACTTCGAAACTGCCATCTTTGGCATTTTGGTGGGACTTCGGCGCGAGGGGCTAAGCTAACGAAGGGTGCTCCGCGCGAAGCCAAGGAAGAGAAGAAAGCGAAGGTTGTAAGGCAATAAGAAGAAAGCAAATGAGAGCGTGTCGAAGCTGCACGCGGTAAACACCTATTTATAGGCAGTAATAATTCCGACGGTCGTGGGTCGAACCCACTATTTGGTGGGCCTCCAGCGAATGCGAAGCAGCCCAGAGCAGGGTAACGGTAAATTTTCTAGCCATTGCGGAGTCGTTTGATCTCCACGAGGTCATTCTGACAGCTGGCGCAGGCAGTTATTACTTGCGGATTTCGAAATCACCTTCGGTCCAAGCTCTAAAGGTATGTTTTCTCTAAAGTTATAATTTTCAAGTCATTTGTCCCAAGGGTGCGCACACCCCTTCGTTCCGAAGGCCTGCATGCGAGGGGCTACTGTTGGGGGAATAGATTTCCCTTGAACAGGGGCCAAATGACGTCAGCCTCTGACAGCCTTCGGCTAGGAGCCCAGCACTGTCAAAGCCTGTATCTTCCCAAAGAAGCTGTTTCCAAGTCCCAAGGTGCCCTTCGGAGCCTGCCGGGGCGAAGCCCCCAAGCTCCGTCGAAGCCCTCTGGAGCGAGGTCCTTCGGAGCCCTCCAGAGCGAAGCCCTCAAGATTCCTTGAAGACAGCAAGAAGCTAAGTCTCAAGCTAACTTCGAAGCCAGCCTCCGGGCCTTCTTCGGAGTTAGCCCTCGAGCCCAGTTCGGAGACCCCGTTCGGAGGCCCTAGTTCGGAGGCCCCAGTTCGGAGCCCTAGTTCGGAGGCCCAGTTCGGAGCCCCGTTCGGAGGCCCCAGTTCGGAGGCCCTAGTTTGGAGCCCACGTTCGGAGGCCCAAGTTCAGAGCCCTGGTTCGGAGGCCCAGTTTGGATGCCCCAGTTCGGAGCCCCGTTCGGAGGTCCCAATTCGGAGGCCCCAGTTCGGAGCCCTGGTTCGGAGGCCCAGTTCGGAGGCCCCAGTTCGGAGCCCCAGTTCGGAGGCCCAGTTTGGAGGCCCCAGTTCGGAGCCCCAGTTCGGAAGCCCAGTTCGGAGGACCCAGTTCGGAGGTCCAGTTCGGAGTCCCAGTTCGGAGCCCCGGTTCGGAGGCCCAGTTCGGATGTCCCTGTTCGGAGCCCCAGTTCGGAGGCCTAGTTCGGAGGACCAGTTCGGAGGTCCAGTTCGGAGCCCTGGTTCGGAGCTCCGACCCTACTCTGAACCTAGAAGATATTTACGCCCCGCTATAGTGTAGAAGTCATACTAGGGGCCCCTCTGCCCATAGTTTGTCATCTAGCCAGACGAGAAGTGACGTTACCTGACACATCTCTAAAGTTGTAAAGCACTTTTGTACCGTAGCTAGCTCCTTTTCCCCTCTTTGCCCCTATGAGTCTAGGGCTCATAGAGGGCATCTCGGTCTTTTCCTTTGGCCTGCGTGCCTATAAATGTAGGGCCAAGCCCTTGTAACAGGGACACACGCTCTAGGGGGCCATGAGACCTTGGAGTTCTTTTCTCCACACCAAGGCATACCATGCCAAATCCACCACAAACTGGACATAGGGCTATTATCCCCTAGGGGAGGTCCGAACCAGTATAAACCCCTTCTCCCTCTGAGAGAACCCATCGAGGTTCATTCTACACATCATATACACACATACAAAACTTGTGCTGTAGCTAACACAATTGCTACAACAGGTTAGGTCACCCTTTTTTCAAGAAATCACTTTTTAATCATTCCTTGGGTCATTTGTGTTTCCTGCACTTTTCTCTCTCCCTGCGTGCGCCGCCAGGAACATTGTTCCTGTTCTTCCTGAGATTCAATTTGTTCTTCACTGACTGGAAGATTTTATAATTGTCATTCGGTGTGCAGCGTTTCTTGTGGCTTTGCAGCTTCGTGTTGCGTGCGTTTGTTCCTGAGCATTAAATCTTCTCTGTTGCTTCTGTTCTTCACGTGTGGAGTACTAATTCTTGCTTGTAGCAAGTAGTACCTACTCCCTGTAGCAACAGTACACTAGTACGCTAGCCTTGCTTTTTCCTGTGTAGCTTTTTGATCGAGTAGACAGGACCAAGTCCTTTCTCTGGCTGTTTCAGGCGAAGCCCCCTTCTCTGTTCGAAGTTCCTTAGCTCCGTGAGGCAGGCTTCGACCTGACATATTCGAAGGCTTCGCTAGAACTTTTGACTCTGAACTCGAGCGATAAATCTCGCTTCGAAGTATGCTCTGTTCTAAGGTTTTGTTCTAGCATACTTCAGCACTTTTGTGAAGTATACTTCGACAGGCTTCGAAGTTAGCTTCAAAGCTTGTCTTTCTGGTAGACTTCGCTCAGAGTGTGTTTTCTGAGGTCTTTCTGCTGCTGTCTTTTTCGAAGGTCTTAGTTTGTGCGTTCGAAGCTTGTCATTCGAAGTTAGTCTTCGGTTCGGAGGTTACCACTTCGGTAGTCCTACCTTGATCAAGCTAACGTCGAAGTTAGAGTGTAGGCTTCGACTTGATTTTGCTGTTGTGTGTGTTTGGCTTCGCTTCTCTTACGAAGGTTGCTTTTCTGTGAACTTTGTTCAAAGCTTTCTGTTTGAAGTCTAGGCTTCGAAGAACTCTGTTCGAAGCAAGCTTCTATACTTTCATACTTCGCTCTCTGCCACACTCAAACTAGGCTAGACTCAACAAACCTTCAGCACTTCAATGACAACCTTCGCTAGACTTCTACAAGGGACTCCGAAGCAGGCTTCGACACTGCGAAGCAGGCTTCGACACAGTGAAGAAGGCTTCGCCAAGTTACGAACATGAGACAAATTTGAACTGTAACTTCTCATCCCATTCCATGTGTACTTAGATTATTTTACTGAGAAGTTTGATCTGCCATGTCTTGAATATTTTGTTTATCTGCCTATTAGTACTGTTTTGGTGTTTCTCTATTTTTGACACCGGTTGTTTCTAGGCTAGATACTTTTAGATTTAGGCATTCTGTTCACACTCTGCTGCTTAGTCTTTTGAGGTGCGTTGGGTATTCGGAGCAGGCCATACATTCGAAAGAATTTGTAGGCGCCCATTCACCCCCCTCTGGTAGCTACTTTTGGTCCTACAACCCGGATTGGGCTGGCCCGATTTCGCAGCTCTCTTAGCCTGGTGTAGGACCGAAAGTAGTGACCAGAGGGGGTGAATGGGCGCCTTAAAAATTCTTTCGAATATATGGCCTGTTCCCAACACCCAACGCACCTCAAAAGACTAAGCAGTAGAAAATGAACAGATAGCCTAAGTCTAAAGGTATCTAGCCTAGAAGCAACTGATGTCAAACAGTGAACTACCAAAGCAGTGCAACTAGGCAGATAAACAAAGTATACTAGACATGTCAGGTCAAACTTCTCAATGAATGATCTAAGTATATATAAAGTGAGATGAGAAGTTACTGTTCAGATTTGTCTCCTGTTTGGAACTTGGCGAAGCCTGCTCTACTGTGTCGAAGCCTACTTCGGAGGTCGGTGTCGAAGCTTGCTTCGGAGGTCGGTGTCGAAGCCTACTTCAGAGGTCATTGTCGAAGCCTGGCGAGGGATATTGTGAAAGTGCCGAAGGTTGGTTTGGTCTAGCCTAGGTTGTGTGGCAAAGAGCGAAGTATGTTTCGAAGCGAAGTATGACTGAGTCGAAGGTTGCTTCGAACAGTGTACATCGAAGTACAACCTTCGAACAGAGCTTCGAACACTACGCACAGAAAGACAACCTTCGAAGGAGTAGCGAAGCCTGTCACACGACAGAGAAACCAAATTCGAAGCCTACACTCTACCTTTGAAAGAAACCAACCTTCGAGCTAACACATTTAGATCTTCGAAACAGACAGCTGCAAACCCCGAGCGAAGTCTATCAGAGAGACTAGCTTCGATGCCAATTTCGAAGCCTGTCAAAGTATCAGCATCGAATAGCTCAAAACAGAGAATACCTTCGCAAAGGTTGTCGAAGTGTGTTAAGCCAACAGACAGCACAAAACCATACCTCGAAGTTAACAGCACATAGTGAAATCGAAAGACGAAGCCCTCGAAAATGTTAGATCGAAGCCTGCCTCACGGAGCTGAGGGACTTCGAACATAGAGAAGGGGCTTCGCTAGAAATAGCCAGAAAAGGTATTCAGTCTTGTTCGCCTCGATCAAAAAGTTACGCAGAAAAAGCAAAGCCCGAGTACTAGTGTACTGTTGCTACAGTGTAGTAGTACTACTTGCAACAGTGCACAAGAACTAGTACTCACGGAAGAACAAAAACGACGCAACAGAGAAGCTTCTGTTCCCAAATAAAATCAGGCTGCGCATGTAAACCGAAGCATTTACTCCTCAAAACAAACACTACACACCGAATGAAATCAACAGGAAATAAAGCTTCACAGCAATAAGATGAACAGCAAAGATGCAGTAATGGCGTGAGAGGAAGCCTGGCGACACACAGCAGGAGAGAGACAAACACGCAGGAACAAAATGACCCAAATGATTGAAAAGTAAATTCTGGAAGGGGTAGTCCAACCCTAGGGATTGGGGCCCTATTTATAGGCTGCCCAATGACCTAGAATATTCCACCATCCCCTTAGGGTTTTTACAAATGCTAAAAATAAAATGACTGAACTGCCCTTAGGTATTTTTACAGACACAACTGACTAACTGTGGGCCTAGAGATACAGATGTCTTATCCGGAAGCTAAGATTTCGTAGCGACTACGGCTTCTCTTCTGGACAGTCCGATACAGAATCAACGGTTGTCAGTTTTGCGCTGAAACTGACAAAGCCTCCACCGTCTTTGCACCAGGTACCCGGATTGGGCCGGCCCGACTCCGCAGCTCTATCAGCCCGGCAATCGATCACCGCCCGTGTACCTGAGTCAATCCTGGTCAACAACCTAGTGGGTCTTCTGCTGCTTCTGGCCCATGTACCCGGATTGGGCCAGCCTGACTTCGCAGCTCTCTCAGCCCGACAGTCGCTCGCTGCCCGTGTACCCGAGTCACACGCAGCCCATGAAACAGCAGATCTCCTCTCTTCTTATGTACTCTTTGACTATCGTTGACAATGATTCATCACATCTAGAGCCATGAGACCCACACTATTCAGCATGGCTCCTCAATCTCCCCCTTGATGAGTGCATTGTCAACACTTCTCTTCTTCAGCTCTTCAGCACCTGCGAACAAATGTGGAAACACGAAAAACAAAGCACAAGAAAAACAAAGAAGAAGAAAAAATAAAGTAGAAGTTTAACCTTAATGACCAAAAGCCGAACAAAAGCAAGAAGCGGGTCATTATGGTTAACCAAAGGTAAAATCTCAAAAACAAGTGCAATCTCAGAATCATCAACAAGGATAGCAAAAGAGTAAGGACAAACGGGACAAAACTCCCCCTTAAACTCACATTCCACGATTTCTCCCCCTTGTTGACAAGTGAACTCATCAAGCACTCAAAAAAGACACAAACTCCCCTTGAACTGCAACTCCCTCCTCAAAATATGCAATGAATGTAACTGGAGTGCAGGTGGAGTGAATAAAGCATGCTTCTCAGATATGATTGACTGCAATTACAACATCTAACAAGTAGAGCAAAAGACATATTGTCTAAGACACATGGCATGATCAGTGCAACAGATGATATCTAAAGAAAGTCATTAGCACGCATTTTTCAGGTTTTGCAAACAAAAGCATCACCATATTTTCCAGTTAACAAGCAAGGTAAAGCATGAGATGTAGAAGCTAATCTGATATCTACCAAGATAAGCATTGTCCAAAACAAAGTGCTTCAGCAAACTTGTTATCATTTCAATTTTCAGGCTTTTTCTTTTCTCTTTTTCATTTATGCCAGGGGTTATTTGCATGTCAAACCTTATGCTGACAGACCAAGTCAGGCCTAGGCCAGATCTGGACCATCAAAAGCTTAAGACTTTGGTCTTGGCATACACTACATTGTCCTAGTTCATACCAAAGTGCTATGGCACGCAGTCCAGAACAATGCAATGCGACAAAGCAAACCCACCTGGTTCTTTTGCAAGTAATGCATAAAGAGGCATGGGATTTTCATTTTTCTTGATTTTTCATCATTTTTATAGCACATTTCCATGTTTTACAGCAGAAGGATGTCCAAGTTGCATGTTTGCATCTAAGTCAGGAAGTAGCTACAAGGCATGTAACAGATAGCAAAAACATTCAACTTACACATGCTAGTTAACAGAAGCAATGGTGATCATTTTTCAAGTTTTAAAGCATAAAAGCCATGCATATGACTGATATCAGACATATCAAGTGAACTGAACTAAAGCATGATCATTGACAAGTATTCAAAAGCATGTACCAGCTAGAATAAGTAAAGCAGTTCAATCATATAACAGAAGCAACTCTATGGTGTGATATGTGAATATGCATGATATGAACACACACACAAAGACTCAAGAAAAGAGTAAAGAAGAAAGAAAACTGACGCAAAATATCCTAGAAAGGATACACAACACCCAAATCCCCTCGTAAACGCTCAAAGGTAGACTGATCTAGGGGTTTGGTGAAAATGTCAGCCAACTGATGATGGGTATCAACATGAACAAGGTCAATGACACCTTTCTCATATTGATCCCGCAGAAAATGAAAGCGCACATCAATGTGTTTGGTTTTTGAAAGGAGACAATGGTTTTTCCCTACACTAATTGCACTGGTGCTGTCGCAAAACAAAGGAACTCTGGTAGGAAAGAATAACCCAAAATCTCGTAGAGTGGAAATCATCCAAACCAACTGTGAGCAGCAGCCACATACTCAGCCTCAGTGGTCGAAAGAGCAACTCCAGATTGCTTTCGAGAAGACCAAGAGACAAGAGAAGAACCAAGAAACTGGCAAGTACCGGAAGTCGACTTGCGATCCAACCAGCACCCACCAAAGTCGGCATCGGAAAAGCCAGATAAATCAAGAGATGATGATGCTGAATAGTAAAGACCAAGATCAGGCGCATAAGTGAGATACCTGAAGATGCGCTTGACAGCCTGCCGATGAGACGCGCATGGTGAAGACTGAAACCGTGGGCAAAGTCCTACGGCGAACTGAATGTCCGGTCTTTTCGCCGTCAAGTACAGCAGCGAACCGATCATCCCTTGAAACTCCCTCTCGTTGACCTTGACGCCGTTCTCATCCTTGTCCAGACCCCTAGATGTGCCCATCGGGGTCATCTGCGGCTTCAATTCCCCACCAAAGTCAAATTTCATAAGCATGTCACGAGTGTACTTACCTTGGTGGATGAAGGTGTCGTCCTTGGTCTGCTTGATCTGGAGCCCTAAGAAGTACTTGAGCTCACCCATGAGGCTCATCTCAAACTCGCTATGCATCTGCTCAGAAAACTTGGACACAAGAGAGTCAGTAGTACCGCCAAAGATAATATCGTCCACGTAAATCTGAGCAACTAAGAAACCTGAAGCAACTCTGAGCAAAAAGAGAGTTTTATCCACCGAACCCATCACAAAGCCCTTCCCCAACAAAAACTACTTTAACCGGTCATACCAAGCCCTGGGGGCTTGCTTCAACCCGTATAAAGCTTTTTGCAACTTGAAAACATGTCGAGGAAACTTAGGATTTTCAAAACCGGGGGGCTGCCTAACATAAACTTCCTCCTCTATGAACCCGTTCAGAAAAGCACTCTTAACGTCCATTTGAAAAAGCTTAAAACCCTTCGAAGCGGGAAAAGCTAAGAGAATGCGAATGGACTCAAGACGGGAAACAGGGGCGAAAGTTTCTTCAAAATCAATGCCCTCTTTCTGGCAAAAACCCTGGTGTTGGGGGAAAATATTCCATCCTCTGGGTTATTGCAGTAACAACACAAAGGCAGATAATGGATTCGAAGGTTTCCAACATGCATCTTCGGAGATGCCTTGAGTCAAGTTCGAAGTATGAAGATTGACCTTAGTTCGGATTATATCTTCGAACATAGACTCTTTTGAGATCTTTTCTGCCAGCTAAGATGGAAGGCTTATCTTCTTTCTCATTAGATTAGTCTTTTATCATTTAGCCCTATTAAGGGTGCCGAATAGTTTCCACTATGTCGGTTGTAACAGAGGGGTAAAAGGGTCTTTTCCTTAATGTTTGGGCCTATAAATACCCCCCGTTTCACCCTGTAATAGGGACCAAATACAAGTTATTCAATACACACATTCGAACTATTCTAAGTTATTATCCTTTTGGAGGCTTAGAACAGTTTACTTCGTAAACACTTCGTTTGTTAGTTTCTATTCTTTAGAAACCTGTTAGCGTAATCTTTTACGCCAACAGTTGGCGCCGTCCGTGGGGAACTTAGTCCAAGAAACTTCGTTCTCTACCAACTTCTTACATCATGCCTCCTAAGCGGAGCGCAACTCGTAACCCTGTTCGGAGGTCCCCTCGGACCTCCGGAGGGGCACCTTCCGACACTGTTGAGGTCGGAGGACCTTCGACGTTTCCTCCACCTCAAAGTCCGGAAGGAGTTCCCATTCCTCGAGTATACGGAGTTCCTCCACCAACTCCATCTATACTTCGACCACCCGGAGTTCCCCTTCCACCTCAAGTTCCACTCCGAACTGATCCTCTCAGTTCTCAAGACCCGGAAGATCCTTCCGGAGGAGATGAAGACAATCTTGGTGATATGGCCGCTCAAATGGCCATTCTCCAAGCCGAAGTAGCGAGATGGCGGCAAGAGGCTTCAAATAGGTTTCGCTCTCAAGCCATCCCGGCTATTCCTGAAGTGCCTGAAGACGACGAACCCATCTATCCCAAAGCCCCGGAGAACGCCTCCTTTGATACTGAATCTCCGCTGCATCCTGAACTACAAAAGGTTCGCTTCGATCCGAAGTTTAAGACTTCGAAGCTTTGCAAGTATGCTGGAGATGAGGACCCTGGAGAATTTGTCCGTTCTTATGCTCTAGCAATTGAAGCTAGTGGAGGAGTTCGAGACACCATGGCAAAATGCTTCCCTTTAGCTCTTCAAGGAGTGGCATTAAGGTGGTTCTGGTCTTTGAAGCCAGGATCAATTAATTCATGGGGCAGCTGAAGAAGAAGTTCGTAAGCAATTTTCAACGCACCTTCGTGCCTCCAATGTCGACAGGAAGTCTTTTCCAGGTGAAGCAACTCCCTGGAGAGACATTGAGACAATATTTCAAGCGCTTCGCTCATACGATGTCGCATATCCAAGGGTTGACTACATCTTCGGTAGTTGACGCAGCTCGGGAAGGTGTCATTCATCAAGGCCTCCTTGATAAGCTTCACCGGAAAAGCATATCTTCTGTTTCTCAGTTGATGTCATACTTTGAAGAATATGCGAGGTCGGAAGAAGGTTGGCTTCGAAGAACTGCAGCTACTCCGTCCATACTGCAGGAAGTAAAAACTTCGGCACAGCCGCGGGAACCAGTCTTCGAAGTTTAGCATGATAGGACAAGGGGGCAAAAGCATCCCCGTTATGAAGTCCTGAACATTGCACCCCCGCAAAGGTTCACCCAGAGAGCTCCACAACCTTCGGGAAACAAGGTCAGCGGCTGGAGGCCGCCAGGGAAAATGGCTGGCAAAGGCCAGACCCTTTTCTGCTGTATTCATGGTGAAAACTGAAGCCACGCAACTGATACTTGCAAGTCTATACTTACTCTGAGAGGAGAGTATCTAGAAAGAACTTCGGGTCGAGGTACTAATGATCGAGTTCCAGCTGAACTGCGCCCGGAGCCTGTCCAGGCTGTGGCGCGGATAGAAAACTTCGAAGCTGCAAGACGCCCTCCGGTGGCCAATGTTATGCCACCTCCGAAGCAAGAAGAAGGGCAAGACCGAGGAAAAAGAGTAGTCATCCCCATCTCCGGAGGAGGTACCCTCGGAAGCATGTCTAAAAGGCAGAGAAGAGAGTATGTCAGAGAAGTGGGCCACATTGGAACTTCGTCATCTGCAGATGCTATGCCGGAATGGTCCCATGTACCAATATCTTTTTCTGCAGAGGATGCAGCTGGCATTAAATTCCCACATGCAGACCCACTTGTCATTACTGCTGACATTGCAGGAACTGAGGTTTGAAGGGTGTTAATTGACGGATGAAGTTCAGCGGATATTATTTTTATTCAAGCCTTCGATCAATTGTGCATCTCCAGAAAGCACCTTCTTCCAGCGGCTCGTCCTTTGCAAGGCTTCGCAGGACCTCCGCTCGATGCACTTGGCCAAATTGGCCTGGAAGTTACCTTTGGAGAAGGATTGTTAGCCAGGACAAAGGAAGTAATCTTCGACGTTGTAGATGCTCCATATGCCTACAACGTCATCGTCGGGAGATGCATGTTAAACCAGTTCGGAGCTGTGGCACATCACAATTACTTGTGTATGAAGATGCCCATGCAAGTAGGAGTGCTTACTATCTTCGGAGATCAAGCTACCACCCGAAGAGCGGAATATGGCCATGGCCCCCCTCTTGATCCAAGACAAGTGAATAATGTGTAAGATAATCAAGAAAATTTTTCAGCTCCTTCTGAATCTTCGAAGAAATCCTTCCCAAGACCAAGTCCTGAAGGAGTGATCGCAACGAAGATTATTGTTAAAGATGGTAAAGAATATGCATTTCAATTTGGTAAAGATTTACCTCCAGAAGTTGCAACCTCCTTGGAAAAAGTGCTAAAAGAAAATCTAGATGTCTTCGCTTGGTCTGACGAAGACATCACCGGAGTCGATCGGGATATCATTGAACATAGTTTGCTTGTAAACCCGAAGGCCCGGCCTGTTCGGCAAGGACTCCGAAAAATGTCTGCAGAAAGAGCTGTGCTAGCGAAGGACGAAGTTGAAAAATTGTTGAAGGCTGGGATTATCAGAGAAGTGGCTCACACAGAATGGTTAGCCAACCCAGTCTTTGTCAAAAAGAAATCCTCCGGGAAGTGGCGCATGTGCATTGATTTCACATCCTTGAATAAAGCATGCCCTCGTGACCCTTACCCCATGCCCCGAATTGATCAATTGGTCGACTCCACCGCAGGTTCGGAGTTATTAAGCTTCCTTGACGCGTATTCTGGTTATCATCAAATATGGTTGAAGCGCGAAGATGAGATCAAGACAAGCTTCGTAACTCCCTCGGGAGTCTTTTGTTATGTATGAATGCCTTTTGGCTTAAGAAATGCCGGGGCTACTTTTTCGAGGTTAGTTGCTAAGGCTCTAGGTCATCAATTAGGTCGCAATGTGGAGGCCTATATGGATGATATTGTAATAAAGAGTGCTTTAAAGCACCAATATAGCCTAGACTTAGCAGAGACATTTAATAGCCTTCGGGCATGTGGGATCCGTCTTAACCCCGAAAAATGTATCTTCGGGGCTAAGGCTGGGAAGTTGTTAGGGTATTTAATTTCAAGCAGGGGGATTGAATCTAGCCCTACTCAAATAACTGCGCTACAAAAGATGGCTCCTCCGGAAAATTTAAAGCAAGTGCAAAAGCTGACTGGACGTCTGGCAGAACTTAGCAGGTTTTTAGCAAGGTCTGCGGAGTGAAGCTTGCCTATATTTAAAGCATTGAAAGGGTCCAAAGATTTTGCATGGACACCGGAGTGTCAGAAAAGCTTCGAAGATATTAAAGAGTATCTCAGTAATCTTGCTACACTCACGGTGCCTACTGCGGACGAAACCCTACTCCTTTACCTTGCAGCTACAGGTTCTGCTGTCAGTTCAGTCCTTGTCAGAGAAATGGATTTCAATGGGAAGTTGGTGCAAAATCCTGTTTATTTTGTGTCCGAAGCATTATCAGGAGCGAAGACAAGGTATTCCGAACTCGAAAAGTTTGTTTATGCTCTGATAATGGCTTCGAGGAAATTAAGACATTATTTTTTGGCTCATAACGTAATTGTACCAACTTCGTATCCTTTGGGAGATATGCTCCGAAGTAAGGATTCCACTGGAAGGATTGGAAAGTGGGCAGTTGAGCTAGCACCCTTCGGCATATCCTTTCTGGCAAGGACGGCAATCAAATCGCAAGTCTTAGCAGATTTTGTAGCAGAATGGACTCCACCTGTAACTTTGGTTCCGAAGAAGTCAAGTGACGGATTTTGGACTATTTTTTCCGATGGGGCTTTCCAAGCATCGGGAGCAGGAATTGGAGCAGTGTTGATTTCGCCTTCAGGGCAAAGAGCAATGTACTCCGCAAAACTCAACCTTAAGTCTACCAATAATATAGCGGAGTATGAAGGGATATTATTGGGACTCCGAAAAGCACGTGCTCTAGGGGCTACAAGAATTCTTATAAAGACAGATTCTCAAATAGTAGCAGGGCACGTAGATAAAAGCTTTCAAGTTCAGCATCCACAGCTTGCAAAATACTTAGAACAAATCCGTAAGATCGAAGCACAATTCAAGGGTATTTCAATTCGAAGTATACCGAGAACAGAAAATGTGCAAGCAGACATCTTAGCAAAAGCTGCAGCCGGAACTATGGATATACCAGAAGAAGCTTTTTATGAGGAGCTCAGTACACCTTCGGTGTCACAAATTCCCTCTGCAGAGATTCTTTGCATTCCAAGTCCAGATTGGAAAAATTCAATCATGGAACTTTTACAAGGAGGGACAAATTTGCCTGAAGAGCCACAACTTTCAAGATTGAAACTTAGAGCCAGAAATTATCAAATAATCAACGATATTTTATACAAGGCCGGAGTATGTTCCCCTCTACTCTGATGTATATCTCAAGCCGAAGGTCAAGAAATTCTTCGGGAAATCCATGAAGGACTTTGCGGTAGCCATTTGGCCACTCGAGCTTTGGCAGGAAAAACACTTCGCCAGGGGCTTTATTGGCCTACAATAACAGCTGATGCGGAGAGCTTGGTCCGCACTTGTCAAGGATGTCAGTGGATGGGTCGACGGAGTCATCGCCCACCAACAGCTCTTCAAGTTATTCCTCCGGTATGGCCTATTGCCAGATGGGGTATGGATTTAATTGGTCCCTTTCCAGTAGCTAAGGGAAATCTAAAGTTCGCAGTGGTAGCTATTGAATATTTTTCTAAGTGGGTAGAAGCAGAGCCCTTAACAGCTATCACTTCGAACAATGTACAGAAATTCTTTTGGAGAAATATCATTTGCCGGTTCGGAGTGCCTAGACAACTTACAGTTGATAATGGAACACAGTTCGATGCAGAACCTTTCAGGAAGTTTTGCGAAGATCTAGGCATCTAGTTATGTTTTGCTGCAGTGAGGCATCCTCAGTCTAATGGAGCTGTAGAAAGAGCCAATGGAAATATTTTATCAGGGCTAAATCGAAGGATAGTAGGATTAGCAAAAGGACTGTGGACCGAAGAACTTCCGAAGATTTTGTGGTCCATTCGAACTACGCAAACAAGGTCCACAGGTTTTACTCCATTCAGATTACTATTCGGAGATGAAGCTATGACTCCAACGGAGCTCAAAGGAGGATCACTTCGCAGCACCAAACCGAAGATTGAAGAAGAAAGAGAAGCTTCGCTAGATTTATCAGAGGAAACAAGACTTCGAGCTGTGGCCAATTTATCAAAGTATCACCAGCAGACGAAGGCTTGGTTTGACCCGAAGGTTAAGATCAATGAGCTTAGACCGGGTCATCTTGTTCTGCGAAGCATTATAGCGCCAGGAAAATTATGAAATAAATGGGACGGTCCATACTTAATTGTTCGTTCAGGATGCCCTGGCTCTTTTAAATTAGCTAATTTAGAAGGTGAAGAATTAGCACATACTTGGCATGCGGAGCACCTAAAGCGATACTTCGCATAAGGGCTCCTTGTAAATCACTTGTAATCATCTTCTGAATTAATAAAGCATATGGTTCAGATAGTGCCTTCCCCTCATAAACTTCCAGCTTCCGAGTGGACGGACTGGAACCGCGGGGTTGACCGAGAGGGAAGTGTCATAAAGCTGAATCATATTTTCGGACTTCGAATCATTGGTTCGAAGTTTCTGACGTGGGGGCTGACATAATCCGGAGTCCAAGCCACCGGCTTGTAGGCATCCTTAAAAGAGCCCAAAACCACACCATACGGAGTCCAAGCCATCGGCTGGTAGACATCCGTAAAAAGAGTCGAAGGCGACCAAAATATGCGGAGCCCAAGCCACTGTCTTGTAGGTATCCGTAAAAAGAGTCGAAGGCGACCAAAATATGCGGAGCCCAAGTCATTGGCTTGTAGGTATCCGTAAAAAGAGTCCAAAGAGACCATTGCAAACTTCGAACCATTGGTTTGACAGAATTTGCAAAAAAGAGCCGAAGGTGGCCAAAACAAAACAGAGTTTGAGCCATGAGCTTCGAATGTCTGTTAAGATAGTCCAAAGTGACAAATTATCTAAGACACTAAAGTGTCCTGAAAGTTATCTAGGGTGATTTCTTTCAAAAAACAAAGGGTACTAAGTTGCCATTCTTCAGACTGTAAATAGTCGAAGACATTTTACAAGATTTTAAAATATCTTCAAATTACAGAGGGGCTCCGAACCCCAAAAAATTGTACTCCGAAGTTTTTCTTTGCGCATAACCATCTTTGAATACAGTTCGAAGTTGCTTATACCCAAAGAGGGGCTAGTAAATAGGGAGACAATTTTAATCGATATTTATTATTCAAACGAATATGATTACAGTTTACATCATGAAAAATTGGTATCTATACCAAGAAGGAATCGAAGGCCTCTTCGATCTCTAGAGCTAGGGTTGGAACGACTAGTTCCAGTGCCGGGAGTTCTAACAACTTTACGTTTAACTCTCTTGCCTCCCTTCGAAGCTCTAATGTCCTTCTGTTCTTGTTGAAGTTCGGCCCAAGCTCGAAGCCGTTCGGGGCTCCTTTCCCAGCTTCAAAGTTCTTCAGGCTTTTTACTTCGAGTTTCATTTTCGTCTTCGGACCATATAACGTCTTCAGAAGATGAAGTTTCCATGTTAACCTCTTTTTCTTCCTCTTTAATATAAGATAGTATATCTTTGCTTACTTCGGGCGTAATTTCACCGGAGCTATCTCGAGGAACTAAAA
The DNA here is from genome assembly GCA_019279435.1 of Zizania palustris. Lineage (NCBI taxonomy): Eukaryota > Viridiplantae > Streptophyta > Magnoliopsida > Poales > Poaceae > Zizania > Zizania palustris. Next base: position 35,091 of record JAAALK010000719.1, on the reverse strand, counting down.
ATTGAGGGCGCTTGTAAACTTTTAAAATATCAAAGGTAGCCCACAATGAGCGAAGTTCGTCGTTAATGTCTAACATTTCGACATCTTCCATATGAGGCAAAGCCTAAAAACATGATAAACAAATTTTCATTGATAAATGTACATAAGCGCAAAGCTTTACATAGTCAAAGATCCTAAGATATATCTAAACCTACGGGTTCGGAGGAGGCTGACTGCTCGAAGCTTGGGTCCGAGCTTGCTTCTGGCATTGTCCTTCGTCAATCCAGGCCTTGATCGCAGAGCGACCGTCGGCTCTCCATGAAGTTTGGAAGGCTTGCCAGGCAGCGGCCACACCTTCGGAAGGAGTCAGAAGCTGCTCGTCGTCGAAGGTAATTGGGCCCTCTCCTGTGCTTGGAGTTATCGATTGGCCTAGATCCTCGTAGTAACGAAGTAGGCCAACAACAGCCACTTGTCCGGAGAGTTCTCCCTAGCGAATGCCTGCTGTCTTCATCTGCTTCGCCACTCCTTGAATCCTTTTCAACCAGCACAGAAGGGAAATGTTGTCATCAGAAGGAAGCGTCCCGGTAGTACCGAAGTACTCCAGAACGCCTAGCAGTTCATCCATAACCTCCGCAGCTACCTTCTCGGACTTCAGCTTATCTTCGATCAGCGCGTCCTTCGCTGAAGTTATCTCTTCCAGAACTTCGGAAAGTCTAGCAGCCTCTGTAGTTAAGGAATTCTTTTGATTCAAAAGCTGGCTAGCTTCCTCTCGAAGCCTAACAAGCTCGGTCCCCGCAGTAGCGTGCTCCGCCCACATTCTTTCAACTTCTGCTCGAAGCACAATTCTTTCTGCTTCGAGCTCCTTGTTCGCAGCCTCCAAGCCTTGTCTGGCCCTGCGCTCCGTTGACACCATGCTGTCCATATGAACCACTCGGCCTTCGGAGATAGTGAGATTCTGTTGAAGAGTTCCGTTTTCCTCTCGAAGGCGAGCGATTTCTCGTTCATTTGATATATTCGCAGCACGGGCCAAGACTGTTTGCTGCGAAAAGAAAAAACCAAGGTAAGAAATTATTTGTATGTAAATTTGATGCTATTTCACAGATGCTTCGTACCTGGTAGGCTGCGCATTCCATAGCAGCGTTAAGCTCCGAGCTCTCCGCTTCGCTCAAAATGGCCACCAAGTTTGTCTCCCCAATAGCGCGACTAGCTCGATCCAAAGGCTCGAGCAAAGTCTGAAGACCAGTTCTTCGCTCTAAGAAAGGAGCTAGAAGGGGGAGCATACTTAAAGCTTGTTGGTCATCTTTGTTCGACGAAGGCATGGAGTGTTGACCTGTAGTCTTCGGAGCCCCCGGAGACTGGCCCCCCTCGGTAGATTGGCTCTCGTCTGTTGACTCAGACGGAGTTGATCCGGAGCTCGCAGCAGGGAGAGGGTCCATTTTTCCTTTGCCTTTTCTAGGCCCCATCTGGGTGGCTCCTGTGATTGGCTCCGAAGTTGTCGAAGGTCCAGGGATTGTATCTTCTAGACGGACCTCTTCTATGGAAGTGGACTCTATAAAAATAAAGGTATTATACATTGTATCATCTCGCAAAAAAAAAGATAGAAAAATTATTCGAAGTTTACCTTCGACATTCTGGCGGCGGGTGAGCATTGGACTGCTTGGTGGATTGAAGGCGAGATCCTCGTCCGAGTCAAGCATCAAATCTTCGACTGCAGGAACACTTTCCTAAACAGTTCTTGTTGCTTCATCCAGAATCGAAGCCACAGTGGCTTCGACTCCACTCTCATCCACAGGAACTTCGTCCTGAGGTAAATCTTCTTGAACTGCCAAAGTCCTTGTTTGCTCAAGGTTCTCTTGAGACTCCGGCACGTTCGCAGGTTCTTCAACTTGTGCAGTTCCTTGAGCTGCATCTTCGTCAGTCAACCTCACAAGTAACCTGCCTTCGTCCTCCTAGGAATCGGAAACTGAAGCCCTTGGGCTCGAAGGTGCAGGGTTCTTTGGCTTTCGAGCCACCTTCTTGACCGGAGTCTTGGCGGAGCTCGAAGTCCTAGCTTCAGCCTTCCTCTTCTTGGGTCCTTTCTCCGAAGGCACCCAATCGACCAAAGGGGGCGGAACGATTTCCAGCATTCCCCATACTCTGTTAAATCTTTCCCAACTCCCGACCAACTTGATTCTCCATTCTTTTTCGGTCGGAGTTGGAGCGCCCAAAATCTTCTCCGAAGCCCGTATGATTTTCTCCGAAGTTATAGGGGCTGAAGAAGCTAAAAAATGAGTTAAGTTAGTTAATTCTTCAAATAAATATACATGGAGTATGTTTTTTCGAAGTTACCTGTAGGGCTCGAAGTCGAAGTAATTTTTCGGAGACCGCCTTCCGAATCCTCTTCGAAGATGATAGGCCAGTTGGCCATCAAGGGAGAAATTTGGAGCCCGAGGAATTCTTCGGCTAAGTCTCGCATGCTCAACCGATGGCTAATCTTTTGAAGCAAGCTGAGGCGAGCTTCGAGCTGACCGAGGTCTGGATGCACAAGGGCTTCCTTTCGGAAGTTGATGTCTTTCAGAGGTCCAGCTAGACGGTTGCTCGCCCCAACTTCGGCATAAAACCATTTCATGATCCAGTCGGTATATCATCTAGCATTGATGGCCTTAGTAGGAAACCGAAGGGCGTACTCATCCCGAAGCCTGAAGTTAATACTTCCGAAGGCTACTACCATTTTTTCACCTCCGGGACCTACGAAGGTCTTTGGCTGGCACGAAGCTCTGTGCAACGCAGCGAAGATTTCTGCCCTCCCCTCACAACCTTCGGCTCTCAACGCCCATTCGAAGATGGCTAAACGAGCTACTGCATTCGGAGAAAGTTGGGGGAGAGTAACATGGAACAGATCCAATACCTCAGCCAAGAAATCCACTGCTGGAAGACCTAAGCCAGCTTCGAAGAAGGCTTCGAAGACGACCACTTCTCCGGGTCTTGGTGACGGGATAACTTCCTTCCCAGGTTTGCGGATCATAACTCCCGAGCTAATTTTGCCCTCTACTGTGGCCGCCAGTGATTCTCTTTTGCAGGTTGAAGGCCCTAGTTGGAAGGATTGATCCATGTATTTTGCCGATGCCGGGAAGAGGCCTTGATCACCAACACTTTGGGGATTTCCTCCTCCCGCCGCCATGGTTGTTGCTGCGGGGGTTGGAGTTGCCATCGCCAATGATGCAGTCGTTGCTTCAGCAGCAGCCTGCTGTCGAGCCAGAGCTGAAGGTGCTCCCGAACCTTTGGTTTTCGCCATTGACACTACTTAGTTGCTTTGGAAGAAGAATGGAGGCTAGAGCTCAAAGGGTGGCTAGTTTGCAAGAAAGCGGTGGAAAGGTACTCACGAAAGTTCTAGGCCCTCTTTTTATAGCCTAGACTTTACATTTTTTACCATTTGTCCATGTCGTTTTGCATTCTTGCTCGTTACTTTTTTCCGAAATTAACGCACTGCGTAACTTCCGTTAGAAGAAAGAAGCCAACGGCTATTTCTTCTAAGTATAAAAAGGCTTTCGAGCTTCCTGAGTTAGTTCTAAGATGGTTCGAAAGTAATTGTCTTAAAACTGATTCGAAGTTTTATATCTCCATACATTTCGGAAATAAATTATAAATCTAATAACCCCTACGCATGGTTATTTTTCTTCCGTATACTGCTCTCCTAACATTACAGGTTTAACGGAGAAGCGTATTCGAGGGGCTACTGTTGGGGGAAAATATTGCATCCTCAGGGTTATTGCAGTAACAACACAAAGGCAGATAATGGATTCGAAGGTTTCCAACATGCATCTTCGGAGATGCCTTGAGTCGAGTTCGAAGTATGAAGATTGACCTTAGTTCGGAGTATATCTTCGAACATAGACTCTTTTGAGATGTTTTCTGCCAGCTAAGATGGAAGGCTTATCTTCTTTCTCATTAGATTAGTCTTTTATCATTTTAGCCCTATTAAGGGTGCCGAATAGTTTCCACTATGTCGGTTGTAACAGAGGGGTAAAAGGGTCTTTTCCTTAATGTTTGGGCCTATAAATACCCCCCGTTTCACCCTGTAATAGGGACCGAGTACAAGTTATTCAATACACACATTCGAACTATTCTAAGTTATTATCCTTTCGGAGGCTTAGAACAGTTTACTTCGCAAACACTTCGTTTATTAGTTTCTATTCTTCAGAAACCTGTTAGCATAATCTTTTACGCCAACACCTGGGCAACTAATCGAGCCTTGTTGCGCACCACAACCCCATCTTCACCTTGCTTGTTCTTGAACACCCACTTGGTGCCTATGGGGTTGCATCCTGGTGGCGGCTCAACTAGTGTCCAAACCCGATTGCGGACAAAGTTCTCAAGCTCTTCTTGCATGGCATTGATCCAATTAGAATCAGAAAGAGCATGAGAAACATCTCTGGGCTCAAAAGATGCAACAAAAGCAGATTCAGAAAACACAGCAAGAGAGTTACCAGACGAACGCAAAGTCCTCTCAGTCAAATCAACGATGATGAGCTCTGAGGGGTGATCACGCTGAACTGCTCGGGTTCCCTGGTGATCTGAAGTCACCTCACCGGAGTTAGCAGCTGGCACCTCTGGACTCGATTGAGGGGGCTCGATCGAAGTAGAAGAAGTGATCAGAGGTCCGCCCTCATCCTCAGTCGAAGTCTCAGAAGGTGTGGGCTTTGCAGGCGGTGCAGAAGGCCCACCCTCATCAGCAGCTAGAGTATCCTCATCTTCCTCGAAGATGGACTCTCCGAGCTCATCATCACCATAAAGCTCAAAAGAAGGAGTTAAAGAAGGCAAGGACTCGTCAAATGAAACTTCGCAAGTATCGACAAGCTGCGTGGAGTAGAGGTTCCAAACACGGAAGCCTCGAGAATGCAAAGCGTAACCAAGAAAAACACCGTCCCAGCAACGAGACTCAAACTTGTCCAAATGCCCTCCCTTCTTGAGCACAAAGCACTTGCAGCCAAACGCTCACAAGTGGCTCACCTTGGGCTGTCTGCCAAACCGCAACTCATACGAAGTCTTACCTAAGTAAGCTCGAAGAAAAATGCGGTTGGCCAGATAGCAAGCCGTGTTCATGGCTTCAGCCCAAAAATGCCTAGGAGTCCTGTGCTCATCGAGCATCGTCCTGGCCATCTCGACTAGTGTGCGGTTCTTTTGTTCCACAATGTCGTTCTGTGGGGGAGTGTAAGGAGAAGAGAACTGATGGTCAAGACCCTGATCACTACAGAAGCTGACGAACTGAGAGTTCTTCAACTCAGAGCCGTTGTCGGAGCGAATTGCTCTCATTCGACCATTGTTCTCATTCTTTAGCTTCAAGATCAAGTCATGAACAAACTGAAAAGTTTCATCCTTAGACTCCAAAAAGAAAACCCACGAAAATCGAGAAAAGTCATCAACAATGACAAGCGCGTACCACTTCCCACCGACTGAGCGCTCCCGAGCTTGACCAACAGTGTCCAAGTGTAACAGCTCGCCAGGATACGAAGTCATCACCTGAGTCACAGGTGAGTGAGAAGCAGCAACCATTTTCTCATGATGACAGGGATGACATACTAGATCTTTCTCCATTTTAAGCTTGGGCAATCCTCGGATGAGGTTCATAGAGCTTAACCTGATTAGCAGATCAAAACTCAAATGACCTAACCTCCTATGTCCAGAGCTCACGAGAAGATCCAGCAATCAAACACCGAGAAGGGCCAAAAGAACTAGAGAAGTCAATTCGAAAAACTTTACCGAAGGGTAAAATCTGGCAAACCAAAGACCCTCTAGAATCAATCACAGAAGAATTGCCCTTCTTAAAACGCACCTCCAAACCATCCTCAAGAAGTTGCGAAACCGAAATCAAGTTAAAGTTCAGATTTTTAACTAAAGCAACATTCTTCAAAGAAAAATGGTCTGAAATGCGAATCGAGCCTATGCCACTTACCTTCCCTTGACCACTGTTCCCGAATTTGATGTACTCTTTGGAGCTCGGGGGAGTGAGACTGGAGAACCATCTGTGATGTCCCGTCATGTGATGAGAGCATCCTGAGGCCATGATCCAAACGTCCTCCAGTCCCCGATCCTGCACAATCAGTGGATGTAAGTGGGAGCAAATGGTCCGGCACCAGGTTTAGCAAAGGAGCTAAACCAGTGTCGAGCCATCTTCTCAAAAGACGGAAAGCAGAAATCATCATGAAAGTTCGGACCAAAACGCGGCTCAAAGCACGGTCCTCGGTTCTGCCTAAAGCCTCGGCTACGAGGTCCAGGACCGTAGCCAAAACGGCTTGGAGCTCTGCCAAAACGAACACCACCAACTGGAGCACGGGCAAGAAAGCCGTCTCCTCTACCACCACCTACACGACGCGGCCTGGCCTCCAGCCTCTCCCCGCGTCGAGGAACACACAGTCTACCACCCTGCTGGTAGAACTGATCCTGACCACCACGAGCTCTCTCTGCTCTCTCAACCCGCTTCCTCTTGAAGCAAAACTCCGCAAGATGCCCGTCTCTCTGACAGTACTCACAATGATAGGTGGGCTTCTTGGGATGTGGTTGAGGCTTGGGGTTCATGGGCTTAGTGGTGTTTGGTGTAGTCTTCTTGGGTTGAGAGGGTCCAGGAAGAGAGTCTAGAGAAGAGTGGAGGTGTTTGGACTTTGGAACCCAGATAGGCTTCTTGGGTGGAGCTTTGGTTGGTTCATGAATTACTCCATCCTTGGGCTGACAAGCCTGGGAAGACTTAGTGGAGTGAGTCTTGGGGTATCTACCTCAGTGGCCTTCAGCTTGCTAAATAACTTAGAAATGGTCAAGGTATCGTAAGAAGTGCTATCAACGATAGAGGATACCTTGATCTCCCAGATCTTTGGGTCCAAGATATGAAGAACCTTGAGCGCCTGCTCGTGATCTGAGACTAACTGAGCACCCTCAGCCTTGTTGTCCCGAGGCTTGTTAATGATCGATTGAAAACGACCAAACAAAGCTTCAACAGATTCACCCGGCTTTTGTGTGAAGTTCTCATACTCACGCCGATAGGTCTGATAGAGCCGAGCATTGACCTGGGCTGTTCCCTCATGGTGTGCCTTGAGGGTAGCCCAGATCTCTCTCACAGTGGAGAGATGGCTCACACGCTCAAACTCAGGGGGACCTAGACAAGAAAATAGAATGTTCACGGCTTTACTATTGCTCAGATGCTGGGCAATGATACCAGGAGTACCATGCTCAGCAACTGGCAAAATGACAAACGTATCGTGAACACAAATGTCCCAGATGTCCGAGCCCTGGCTCATGAGATAGGCTCGCATGCGAGTCTTCCAATAGTTATAGCCATAGGCTTCCCAGGACGGGACCTTTCCAGGAGAAGTCATGATCACTACTGGGGTTTAGAACCAGTTAAGGTATGGAAAAAACCATAACCATGCTCATGCGATGACTTATTGCTTGTAGCAGATTGAGGCGAGCTTCGAGCTGGCCCGGGTCTGGATGAACATCGGCTTCCCTTCAGAAATGTATGTCTTACAGAGGCCCGGCCAAACTGCTATCCACTCCAACTTCGACATAAAACCACTTAAGAATCCAATCCGTGTACCATCTGGCGTTGATGTCCTTCGCCGAAAATCGAGTTTGGTACTCATCTCGGAGCCTGAAGTTGATGCTACTGAAGGCAACTACGATCTTCTCTCCTTCAGAGCACTGGTAAGTCTTCGGCTGGTAGGAGGCCTTGTGAAGCGCTACGAAGATTTTTGCTCTCCCTTCACAACCTTCGGCTCGCAACGCCCACTCGAAGATCGCAAGATGCACTATGGCATTCGGAGAGAGTTGAGGAAGGGTGATGTGGAAAAGCTCCAATACCTCCGACAAAAAGTTTACTGCTAGAAGCCCTAACCCCGCCTCGAAGAAGGCTTTGAAAAAAACCACTTCTTCGGGCCGAGGCGAGGGGATTGCTTCCTGATCAGGCTCACGGATCTTGACTCCTGGGCTAATCTTCCCTGCAACTGCTGTTGCGATCGTCTTCTTCTTGTAGGTTGATGGCCCCAATTTGTAGAATTGGTTTGAGTACTTGGAGGAAGTCGGGAGGAGGTCGTGGGGGTCGGCTTGTGGGGGATTTCCCACAAGCGCTGCCACTGCTGCCGCCACCATGGCTTGCTTCCTGGCCAAGGTCGAGGATGCTACGAGAGCTTTGAAGCTAGTTTTTGCCATCAAACAGAACGAGAAGCTTGGAACTAGAGCTCTGGAGGCTAATGAGGGATTGCGTGAGAACAGTGGAAAAAGTATCTCAAATGTCTCTTGCTCCTCTATTTATAGCTTGAACTCACGATTTCTTCCCATTCATACTCGACGTTCCATCTTCTGTACCGTTATTATTTCTGAAATTAAAGCAACGTTATAGCTTCTTCCGAAAGAAAAAGATAATGGCTATTTTTCTGAGTCTAACGGTCTTTTCAGCTTCGCAGAAATTGACTTCGGAGCTGTTCAAATGAGACCTTCGCTTGGAAATCGATTCGAAGTTTCTAAACTTTTGAATACTTCCAAGGTTGATAAATTTTATTAACCCCTTCGCATGATTATTTTTCTTGCATATACTGCTCTCCTAACTTTACAGATCACTCGGAGAAGCGTATTCGAGGGGCTACTATTGGGGGAAAATATTTCATCCTCAGAGTCTCTACAATAATAAGACAAAGCCAATCAACTAAACCGAAGTTCTAGTATTAACTCCGGTTTAGTACATGATCAAGCTCGAAGAATCTATGCAGACTTCCGTTTGGAGTATGACTTCGAAGGTTAAATCTTCAGAGAGCTTATCTGCCAGCGAGGATGGAAGACTTATCTTCTTTCTGATTAGATTAGTCTTTTACCATTTTAAACCTATCAGGGGTACCGAATAATTTCCACTACGTCGGTTGTAATTGAGGGGTGAAAAGGTCTTTTTCTTAAGATTTTTACCTATAAATACCCCCCTTCTTACCCTGTAATAAGGATCGAATACTCAATTATTCAATACACAACTTCGAACTACTTCGAGCTATTATCCAATTCGGAGGCTTGAAATAATCTGCTTCACAAACACTTCGTTTGTTAGTTTTAATCTCTGAAAACCTGTTAGCGTAATCTTTTACGCCAACATTAGCAAAACTAATCCAGAATGTATTTGTAAACAAAACAGATTACAAATCTGAATTTCTTTGAAACTTTCCTGAAAGAATACAATGCAACTTTGACTCAGAATTGATTTATAGAATGTTGATTCAGAGAAACACACATTCAAGGTGAAAGAAACTAACTCAGACTCAACTAGAACAACCTCTTCTCCCTAAACAGACTGCTCTATTAGAGATCAAGACAAATTAGTTAACCAGAATTAAATTGATCAGAAACTCAAAAACTAATCTCATATCCTGAGTACTCATTCACTTAGAACAGAAATAATCATCTCATACTCAGACACATGAACATAACAATCAAATCAGTTCAAGGATGGAGGAGGAAAACTTTTCAGCAGAGCAAAAACATGTGATCAGGTTTAACTAACTCAGATCTGACTAGAACAGTTGCAAGATTGATTTACCACTTAATCAATAAATTTTGCTTAGGTTTTATCCATCCACATTCAGTCATGCATACAAACACTCAGCACTGCCAAATAATATGATTCATGAGGGACTGAAATCACATAACACTAGAGCCTAGATCAAGAAATCCATGTGAGTATTTAACCGATTCAAGCATCAAGACAATTCTGTATGTACATCAATCACAACCAGAGAAAATCATCCTAGAAACCAACTCAGATCATCAAGAGATTACAGAAATTTCAAAGTGAAACTCACCGGATAAATCGCTGGGTCTTGGATGGTGAACAGAATTCCTGAAGAGCCTGTAGCTAATCTGGCACGCTACAAACGTTGTTGTTCATCGTCAAATATCAGAAAGCGCTTGGAGTTCTTGTTCTTGCTATGGAAAATTTCTGTTTCGATTAAACTGGATTGTCCCTCTCAGTTGACAGCAGGGAGGGGGATAAAATATCCCACCTACCCCCAAAGTTTCTAGAAGGCATACTTTTTCAGATTGCCCCCTACACAAATCTGAAAAAAAACTGAAAATACCCTATTTTATTCTAGAAGAGAAAATTACAAGAGACCCCTCTTTAGTATATTTTCAGAATATCTACATTCCAAAAATACACTAAAAGTAAACACTATGACACTAAAAAATTTAAACTAAAACTTGACACTGTTTTATTGAAATAGCAAAACATTTAAAATTTCGAAGGTTTTCAGCAAAAACCGACAAAGCCTATCCCGATCATCGACGCCCGTTGTCGGTCCGTGAACTCGACCGCCAACAAGTATCTCCTGCTCTCGATCCCTCGAGCCGTCTTGTCACTTGCACTGGTTTCCATTTCGCTGACTCGAACGACGCTTCATCTCGATCAATCTCCAACTCGACGTCCCGTTCGACCTTTATGCGTACATCTAAGTCCACTCTAAACTTTGACTAACACCCTCGACCATCTGGCATTAGACTCCCCGTCTAACCTTGATCCCGTGCCATCGACAGTTGACAAGTAACTCCAGCCTGCACACATGAGACAAACACAGACGCACACACCAACTCTAGTATATCCAGACTCAACTCATGAACTCAGCCTGTCAATCACTCATCATTCCATTGAACACTAGTGACACACCTCACTATGTTCCTCACAGACAGATATCCCTTTAAATGCTGCTTCGATCTTGCGGTTCTCTTCTAGATATCTAGCAAGTTGCGGATGCCAAACTTGAAATCTTTTATCAATGTGCCGTGCTACAATTTGGGAATCTATTTTTTATAACAACTCTTGTAGCACCAAGGGCACGTGCCTTGCGAAGACCTAGCAAAATTCTTTTGTACTCTGCAATATTATTGGTGGACTTAAAGTTGAGCCTTGCGAAGTACATTGCTTTCTATCCTGAAGGCGAAATTATCATCGCTTCGGCACCTACTCCGGATGCTTGAAAACTCCATCGGAGTATATGGTCCATATTCCTTCATTTGATTCTTCCGGAGCCCATACTACAGAAGGAGTCCATTCTGCTACAAAATCAGCCACCACATGTGACTTGATTGTTGTTCTTGCTACAAAGGATATGCCGAAGGGGGCTAGCTCAACTGCCCATTTTCCAATTCTCCCTGTAGAGTCCTTACTTTGTAGCATATCTCCCAGAGGATAAGAAGTTGGTACAATTACATTGTGTGCCAGAAAATAATGTCGTAATTTCCTCGAAGCCATTACCAGAGCATAAGTGAATTTTTCCAACTCGGAGTACCGGGTTTTTTCTCTGGATAAAGCTTCTGATACAAAATATACTAGATTTTGTACCAACTTTACATTGAAATCCATTTCTCGAACAAGGATTGCACTGATAGTGGAGCCCGTTGCTGCAAGATAGAGGAGAAGAGTTTCATCTGCGATGGGCACAATGAGTGTTGCAAGGTTGCCAAGATAGTCTTTAATATCATCAAAACTCTTTTGGAACTTCGGTGTCCATGCAAAATCTTCGGACCCTTTTATGGATTTGAATATTGGGAGGCTTCGCTCTACATACCTTTCCAAAAATCTACTAAGTGCCACGAGGCATCCGGCAAGCTTCTGAACTGACTTCAAATTTTCCAGTGGAGCCATTCTTTGCAATGGACTTATTTGAGTCGGGCTAGCTTCGATCCCCCTGCTCAAAACTAAATACCCTAACAATTTTCTAGATTTAGCCCCGAATATACATTTTTCGGCGTTGACACAAACTCCACATGCTCGAAGGCTCTCAAACGTTTCTGCTAAGTCTAGACTATGTTGGTGCTTTAAAGCACTCTTTATTACAATAACATCCATATAGGCTTCGACATTGCGGCCTATCTGGTGACCTAGAGCCTTAGCAATTAACCTTGAAAAAGTTGCCCCGGTATTTCTTAAGTCGAAGGGCATTCTTACATAACAAAAGACTCCCGAAGGAGTTACAAAGCTTGTCCTGGCTTCATCTTCGCGTTTTAACCATATTTAATGATATCCGGAGTACACATCGAGGAAACTCAAAAGCTCAGAGCCGACAGTGGAGTCGACTAATTGATCAATGTGGGGCATGGGGTAAGGGTCACGTGGGTATGTTTTATTCAGGGATGTGAAGTCAATGCGCATGCGTCACTTGCCAGAGGCCTTTTTCTTGACGAATACGGGGTTGGCTAACCACTTCGTATGAGCCACTTCTCTAATGATCCCGGCCTTCAAACATTTGTCCACTTCTCCTTTAGCAAGGTTCGCCCTCTCTGTTGACAATTTGCGGAGCCCCTAGCGAACAGGTCGAACCATTGGGTTGACGAGTAGGCTATGCTCAATGATACTTCGGTCGACTCTAGGGATATCTTCGTCGGACCAGGCAAAGACATCCAAATTATCTTTAACTACTTCTAGCGAAGTAGCAATTTCCGGAAGCAATTCCTTGCCAAACTTAATGGGTTAGCTTTTTTCGTCCTTGACAATGATCTTCGTTACATTTTCACCTTCAGGGCTTGGCCTAGGGGAGGATATATTCGAGAATTCACTTGACGCAGGGATATTCTCTGAATGGTCTTGCACATTATTTATCTGTCTAGGATCAAGGGGTGGACCATGGCCATATTCTACCCTTCACGTCATAGCTTGGTCACCAAAGATCATAAGTACTCCTCCTTGTGTGGGCATCTTCAGGCATAAATAATTATGATGTGCCACGGCTCCAAATTGATTTAGCACGTCCCTTCCGAAGATGACATTATAGGCATAAGGGGCATCAACTACATCGAAGATTACTTCCTCCGTTCTAGCAGGAGCCCCTCTCCGAAGGCGACCTCGAGTCCTATTTGGCCGAGGGCATCGAGAGGAGGGCCTACGAAGCCTTGAAGCGGACGAGCTACTGGGAGTAGATGTTTTCACGGGATGCATAGCTGGCCGAAAGCCTGGATGAAGATAATATCCGCGGAGCTTCCACCATCAACCAGCACTCTCTAAACCTCCATTCCTATAATGTTAGCAGTGATAACAAGGGGGTCCGCATGAGAAAATTTAATACCCGCTGCATCGGCTATGGATAAAGATATAGGCACATGAGACCACTTGGGCATTTCAGCAGCCGACGAGGAGGTCCCAATATGCCCTACTTTGCGAACATACTCCCTCCTTTGCCTTTTCGACATGCGCCCAAGGTTCCCCCTCCGGAGATGGGAAGAACCACTCGTTTGCCACGCTCTTGTGTATCTTCCTGCTTCGGAGGTGGCATAACACTGGCCACCGAAGGCTGTCTTGGGGCCTCGAAGCTATCTACACGTCTGACAGTCTGCACCGGCTCCAGACATGCCTCGGGAGGGGTTCGGTCAATAGTTCCTCGACTAGAGCTCCTTTCGAGGTACTCACTCCGCAGAGCTAGTATAGACTTACATGCATCGATAACATGGCTTCGATTCTCACCGTGGATAGAGCAGAAGAAGGCTTGGCCTCTACTAGCCAGCTTCCCTAGCGGCCTCCAGCCGGTGACCGTGCTTCCTGAAGCTTGTGTATTCTTAGGGGGAAATTTTGACGAAGAGGAGGCAATATTCAAGACTTAGGAGCGAGGATGCTTTCACCCTCTTCAGCTATAATTGCGATTATTCTCGAAGAGGGAGACTTGTGAAGAACATTGGAGCTTTGGCTCAATCTTGACTTCTTGAAGGAAAGTCGATGAGGATGAAGTAGTTCTTCGAAGCCATCCTTCTTCAGACCTAGCAAACTCCTCAAAATAGGCTATCAGCTGCATTATTGAAGATATATTCTTCCGATGAAGTTTGTCGAGGAGGCCTGCATTTGTGACACTTTCGCGCACCGCATCTATGACGGACGATGTAGATAACCCCTTTATTTGAGACTTCGTATGAGCGAAGCACTTGAAAAATTGCCGCAAAGTTTCTCTAGGTTGCTGCTTCACCTGAAAAAGACTACCGGTAGACATAGGGGGCACGAAGGTCCCTTGGAAGTTATTCATGAACTTTTTCCTCAACTGCTCCAAAGATTTAATTGATCCTGGTTTCAAAGACCAGAACCAATACAGAGCGACTCCTTCGAGAGCAAGGGGGAAACACTTCGCCATTGTGTCTCGGACCCCTCCGCTAGCCTCGATTGCTAAAGCATACGAGCGGGATAATTCTCTGGGATCTTTCTCTCCGAAGTACTTACAAAGCTTCGAAGTACTGAATTTGGGGTCAAAGCGCACCTTCTGCAAGTCTGGGTGTAACGGAGATTCATCATCAAAAGAAGCATTCTCAGTGCTTCTTAGAATCTAAGAGGCTTCGGGATAAAAGGAAAGATCGTCATCTTGAGACACCTCCAAGATGACAGGGCTAGCTTGAGAGCGAAGCCTGTCAGCAGCTTCCTGCCTCCACCTTGTCACTTTGGCTTGAACTAAATAGGTCAGTTAGGAGCACAATCGGAGTCGTAGGAGAGGCTCCGTCGGTTTAGAGCATGGACAAAGTGTTTGACAAACGAAGTGTTTGTTTAAGGAAAAAAATACAAGACGTTCATCACACGACTGCGTACATTCGACAATCAAAAAGTAGCTTGCAGGCCACACTATTACACCAATGATAAATAAAAAAGAAATATAAAAAGGGTCTTATCGATGAACACCTTCTACTAGTCTCGCGCCTTGATTGAGACAGTTACTCCAGACCGTCGTCCTCATAGTATGCTACCTCTGAAGTGGTTTCAATGGGAATGAGTACAAAAGTACTCAACAAGCCACTGAAATGCAGTATAATGTGAGGACAATAACAAAGAAAGGTATGTAGCTTAATTTGCAGAAAAGTACAATTTTGTTATTAAGCAATTAATGTGATCATGTTAATTATGCGAAAGTAAATCAGGAATCATGAACCAATTTCTCACTCTAGTAGTACAAATGGTACTCCCTCGCTCAACGATCCTTAAATGCCATCCATACATGCACATTCATAAAAGTAAACTAATTGTGGTGAACATTGCTAAACCCGCCCTTGACCGTGGGCTCGACTTTTTGAAAAGATTGTACTCTGATCAGAGGTGTACTACTATATCCACAAGGCAAGAACCTGGCGTCGACCAAGATATCACCACGATACCCTGACCAAGTCCCTACCAAAGCCTTCACCATGGAATGCACCAACTCAAGGACAACCCACTAGGTTTCGCCGGTGGGCCAACGCATCGGACCAACGTCGTCCCCCCTTTTGTGCATCGTAGGTATAATCCACCTGCAGGTGCCACTTGCCCCATCCACTTGGTGCATCAAGTTGGAACACTCCATGTTCAAGTTAGGCCTTACCCATTATACTTGTGGTTAGTACGGAAATGCTTTGCAACAGATCATGTAGAATGGTCCTTATAGTGCCTCGGGTGCGACTAACCAATGCCCTCGCTTGCACCCTGAACCCACCATGCTAACATACTAAGCCTATTTTCCAAGTCCTTCATAATACCAAGGGAAGAGAAATATGAAGGATATGCCCAAGAAAATTCAATGGATCGAAAGTTCCGATAGGTAATATCGGAAGTTTCGGTTAATTTCTAGTCTCGATACAGAGAGAAATTATTACTTTGGAAGTTCTGATATGGTATCAAAAGTTCCGACGAGCCAGAAGTTCCGCTTTGGAATTGAAGGAATTTTGTAATGATCGGAAGTTCTGATATGGTATCGGAAGTTCTGAGGTGGGCGATAACAGATTGGATCTGTTGTGTGTTGTATTGTATCATGAGACCTGAAATACCATATTGGAAGTTCCGATGTAGGATCGGAAGTTCCGACGTGGACAAACAGATTGGATCTATTACGTTTTCTGGATAAGCACGACCTAAGGGCCCTCAGCCCTATATTAGGAGAGGAGGGCGTATTGGGTACGACAATTAGGCTAGATTATACACTAACTAATATTGAATAATAAAGGTGACAAGGAAAAGAGGCTCAATATCATGGCTTCGGTTTGCACAACAAGGTCGGGGGATCTAATAAATATAGTGTAAGGCATTTAATCATACTAATGCATTTATATCCTATGGGTTATAGCGATATTTAATTAACACATGTGCTAAATATGATCAAAAATAGGGTTGTGACTTGCCTTGCTCTACAAAGGGGATGGAGGGACCTCGGGAAAATAGTTTTGCTCCTCGGTGGCGTCGTAGTCTTCTCGGCACGCAATTTAAGAAGGATAAACAATTAAAATAAATAAAATAAATAGTATAAACATATCAATTAAATTAGCTAACATTGTAGAGAATAAAAAGAGCAGTTTTTGGAATTTGAATGGTAAAATTGGATTTAAATTGAAGAAGTTATGAATTTTACAAGTTTAAATCAATTTCTAGAATTTATTTGTAATTTAAAACAGACTCTGGTCCACGGTGAGCCAGGTCCACCGTGAACCCGAGTACTATGCGATGCACCGGATCCATCACAGTCATTAGATGGTGATCGGACGGATGCACGAGATGCGGGGAGTTTTAATGAAATTGAACGACTGAGATTAAAACATGCGAACCGGTATGAATCTGCGGCTAGGATTTAAATGGGGTTTCAAATGGTGATGAACGGCTGTGATTGCAGGATACTAGTTCGATCGTACCGGACGAACCAGATTAAACAAACACATGATTTAATCTTGACCGTCTAGATTTGATCACACGGTCGTAGTTCGATCCGGCATGTGCGATACAGGTCGGCGCATGCCGTTCATCTCCGGTGATGGCAGGGGGAGGCGACGAGTGTAGCGGTGACAGCGATGGCTTACAGCTGGATCTAAGGGATTAAATTGAAATAAAATAGTCCGGCGAGCACGGGGGCATCGGAGATGGGGCTCGAGGTTGACGGAATGTGGTCGGCGATGTGCGAGTGGATGAAATAGCATTGTGCGGTCGATGATGAGGAGTTGTGGCAGTCGACGGCACCAACAGAGGTGTGGCTGGGGACGAGCATGCGTCTTTGGTCATGGCGAGGGTCGACGATGAGCTAGACGGCAGCTTGCAGTGATGGTGAGCGGTGGCTGGAGCTCAAACAAAGGTCATTGCAAAAACTAGTGCGCAAGCGCTCTGATCGTGAGAGGGCTACGAGATTTCAGGTGTCCTGAACGCGATGGAGGCCAAGGATTTTTATAGTGTTTCCTGGCAGCAAGAATGGAAGGTACATATATGGTAAGCCGAAGGGGATTCCATATTTATGCCAAGGACATTCCATGCGCTGGAATCTTGTGATTTTGGATGCGATCGGGTCGTGGAAAAGATGGAAAGGGGTCCCCGGGACATGGCTAGTGTAATGATGGGCTAAATTTATAGGATGGCACACGACGACAGTGGATTCCATCAGCTAGGGTTTCGGCCAGTGCGAAATTTGGGGGAGGACTCTCGGGGAAGAAGCATCTGATAGTGCGAGGCCATGGGCCAATGGGCGCGGGCGGGCGTGGGTGCAGTCAAACGATGCTGATAGGTGGGCCAGGGCAGGATACGAGTGTGCGTGCGAGAGAGAGAGGAAAGACTGACATGCAGGGTCCGCATGTTAGTGGGGTGCTTGAGGAGATTGGGCGAGGCTGAGGGAAAATTAGGGGAAGGCAGCCCAACACTATTCTAAATCATTTTTTCATTAAAAATAATTCCTGAAAATCATTTATAATTTCTGAGCTATCTATAAAGGTCCTAAATTTTTATAAAAATTCTCAAAAATTTATTTTGACTTGAGGAACCTAACATAATTTTCCTAACTCAAGTTTTGAATTATTCATCAAGGTGTTTATTTATTTGAACATTTTCATCTTCTTTCTTTTCCAAAAATAATTCTTTTCATTAAAAACTTTTATTTCCCATTTTATTTTTACCTTTGAAAATTTGGGATGTTACAATCCTATCCCCTTACAGAGAATCTCGTCCTAACGATTTAGAAAGTTTCTCTAATAGATCGGGGTACTAGGCTTTCAGCTCATCCTCTTTCTCCCATGTAGCTTCCTCGACTGGGTGGTTACTCCACTGAACTTTGCAGAAATGGACCACATGAATTTTGGTTACCCTTTCTTTGATGTCTACGATTTCAACTGTCTTCTCGACATAAGTCAGATCTTCTTGGATGTTGAGCTACTGGAGGTCGCCCTGCTCAGTGAGTACTCGAAGGGACTTCTTCAATTGAGAGACATGGAACACATCATGCACTCCTACCAAAGATGGTGGTAACTCCAACTGATATGCAACTTCTCCTTGTCGACAAATGATCTGAAAGGGTCCAACATAGCGGGGAGCTAACTTCCCTCTCATATTGAACCTTTGAGTGCCACGGAGGGGAGTCACTCGAAGATAAACATAATCCCCATCCTCGAAGGCCAAATCTCTGTGTTGGTTGTTGGCATAGCTCTTCTATCGGGACTGGGCTATCTTTAGTCTATCTCAGATGACTTTAACCTTCTCTTCGGCTTCTCATAGGATATTTGTCCTGAATAACTATGATTCACCAGACTGATCTCAAAGCAATGGTGTCCTGCACTTACGTCCATATATAGCTTCAAACGGTGACATATGCAAGCTGGCCTTATAGCTATTGTTGTAGGAGAATTCTGCATAAGGTAAACTCTTGTCTCACATTCCACTAAAGTCTATGGCATAGGTTCTAAGCATATCCTCCAATATCTGATTCACCTGTTCAGTCTAACCATCGGTTTGTGAGTGATACGTTGTGCTGAAGTTCAACCTAGTGCCCAAATCTTCCTAAAGATTCTTCCAAAACTTGGAGGTAAACTGACTTCCTCGGTTGAATACGATCTTCTTTGGAACACCGTGTAAACACATTATCTGGGTCATGTACAACTCAGCTAGTCTCGGACCAATGTACATTGTCTTGATGGCAATGAAATGAGCCACTTTTGAGAGTCGGTCAATGATCAGCAAATTAGAATCATATCCGGCTTGCATTCTAGGAAGTCTGGTGATAAAGTCCATTCCTACTTACTCCCATTTCCACTCAGGAACCTTGCGGGGCTGTAGTAGTCCAGTGGTCTCTGGTGCTCTCCTTTAACTTGTTGACAGGTATCACACACTCAACATATTCGGTGATTTCTCTCTTCATACTAACCCACCAATATTTCTCTTTCAAATCTTGGTACATCTTAGTACTAGGATGAATGGAGTACAAGGTCTCATGGGCTTACTTGAGAATGAGAGACTTCAATTCTAGCTTGTCTGGTACGCACAACCAGTTTTCGAACCATACTGTACCAACTTCATCTTCTGAGAATCACAGGGCTTTCCCCTCCTCGTTTTCTTTTTGATCTCTACAATGTCGTGATCTTCATTCTGAGCATCACAGATCTGGTCCATCAACATGGGTCTTTCGTCAAGTGTGGCGAGGTATGCTCTGGTGGTGATCCCTAAATTCAACATTTCCATTTCCTTGTATAATAAGGGGGCTTGATCCTATATCGTAATGGTGTGGTAGTTCTCGATGAAACAACGGTAATAGCCTGCCAATCCAACAAAACTACGAATCTTAGGTACTGACATAGGTTGCAACCAATTTGTTATGGCTTCAATGGTGGTAGGATCCACTACTATTCCTTTGGCAGATGTGGCATGTCCTAGAAACTTCACTTCAGATGACCAAAACTCACACTTACTGTACTTAGCATATAGTTGACGCTCTCTTAACTTTCCCAAAGTCAGACGAAGGTGGGTTTCATGTTCTTCTAGAGTCTTGGAGTATATGAGAATATCATCGATGAACACCACAATGAACTTGTCCAGAAACTCCATGAAGACGTTGTTCATCATGTTCATAAAGAATGTTGGGGCCTTAGTAAGTCCAAATGACATCACATTACATTCATACAATCCATACCGAGATGTGAATGTAGTCTTCGGGATATCCTCCTCTCTGATCCTTAAATCATGATAACCTGATCGAAGATCTATCTTGGAGAAGACAGAGGCTCTTTTCAGTTAGTCGAACAGATCATCAATTCGAGGCAGCTGATACTTGTTCTTGATGGTAACTTCATTTATAGCTATCTAATCAACACACATTCTCTTGGTTTTGTCCTTATTCATTGCAAAGATGATCGGTGCTCCCCAAGGGGAGGTACTTGGTCTAATGTATCATGTCTACTCAAGGTCTTCTATACTACGCTTCACTTCTGCTAACTCATTGGTGGCGATTCTGTACGGATGCTTAGAGATGTGCGTGGTTCCGAGCACAAGCTCGATCCTGAACTCGATGAACCTCTTGGGTGGCATTCCTGGCACATCCTCTAGAAAGATGTCCGGGTATTCTCGGTCCATGGACACTTCATCTAGTGTAATATGGTGAAGTAGAGCTCTTCCTTGTCCTCGGGTAGCCATCTTGAAAGTGATAGAGATTCCTTCATTGCTGTTTACGGTGACTAATTTGTTGGCACAGTCTATCATACTTTTATGCTTCATCAACCAATCCATCCCTAGGATGATGTCTAGGCCTCCGAAATCTATGAGAACTGGATCCACCCAAAATACCATCCCTTGGATCTCTATCCTTATCCTTGGGTTGTATAGGCTAGCTAGAGTCTGCTTACTAGGGTGGCTATTATCATAGGCTTACTTAAACTAAGTACTTCCAACCCATTGATTTCACAAAATTCTCGGATATGAATGAATGTGTTGCTCCAAAGTCGAATAACATAAATGCAGGTATGGAGTTGGCAGTGAACATACCGAGGACAACTTTTGGGCCCTCCGGTTCTTCCTCGGCGGTGATGTGGTTAAAGTAGGCACGAACCACCGGATTTGGTGTAGTCCCTTGTGGTCGCTTGGGGTGAGGGCACTGGTTGGCATAGTGTCCCTCCTTGTGACAGTTGTAGCAGACTACTGGCTTGCCATTCTTGTCCAACAGGACCTCTATCTTCATGGCGGGAGCTGGTGGAGCGGATGGAGCTGGTGGAGCTGGGTGGGGATTCTCTACGCTTGATCTGCCAGTAGTGTACTACGGACTGTAGACGGGGTGAGGATGCTAGCTGGGCACATGTGGGGAGGCATGAAGTGGGGTCTCTAAGCATTCCCCCGGTGCTCCTTTAATGCGATCATCTTCCTTTTCTTCAAATCCAACTTATTATGTTTTGTCTCTTGCAATATAGCTTTGTTCACCAACTTTAGAAAGTCGGTGTAGTTTGTGGCAATAAGCTATATGAACAGCTCATCCTTAGTCTCCTCAGGAACTATCCTTGATGGTCGGCATCAGTGCGGACTTCTTCTAGCGCATACCAAGCCAGACTGTTGAACTCATGGAGATATTTCATGATGGTCTTGTTTCCCTATTGCAAGTCACACAACTCTTGTTGCTTCAAGGCTATGATCCCAAATGGGATGTGGGTGGCCCTGAAGGCGACGGAGAACTTCGCCCAAGTGACCTCATGGCCTTTAGGCTGAGACTCATGATAGTTATCCCATCACTCTGTGGCGGGTCCTTGTAGTTGGTGGGCGACGAATACCACTCGCTCCCTGTCCGAGCAAGGCACGAGGTCCAGCTTCTTGCCTATAGTCCTTAGCCAATCTCCTACCTGTAACACCCCAAGAATTAAAAGGAAATAAAATAATAGAAAAATATTATTAAAAATATTTCTGAATTTATTTATTAAGGAAAAACCCTAAAAGAGCCATATTAAAGCCAAACAGGGAAGAATATTCAAAATATGGACTTGAAAATTTTATGGAATAAACTAGAGGCCAAAACATAATTTCAAGAATTTTTACAAATTTTTATCAATAGTGATTCAACCCTAAATCAAATAAATGAATTACTGGAATAATTTTAAATCAGAAAAGCATTTTTAATTCTTAAAGGGCCACAACCTTGAATTAGCCTTCAGCCCAGCCCAGCCCAACCTTAAGTCACTGACAAGCGGGACCTAGATGTCGGCGCGTTCCCCCTCTCTCCTCCCCGCGCCCGCGCCCCGCTCGGCCCCACTTGTCAGCCTCTCCTCTCCCGCTTTCGCTCTCTAACATACGTGGCCCGCCTATCTGGGTTTCCATTTCCGTTCACCCGCTGACAGGTGGGGGCCACCTGTCGGGAGCTTCTTCCCCGATGGAAAGGGATCCCCCCTTCCATCGCCGGCGAGACCCCCTACCGAATTCACCCCTGCCAGCCGTCGATCGCCGATTTGGGCCCACGCCATGGCTTGCCAAACTCCGGCGATCACTTTCCTCCTAATCCTCACGCGTTTTCGGCTTGGATAGAAGGTACCCGCGTGCATGGAAGCTCGCCGGAGAGGGATGGAAACCCCTCGGTTTCCTTCCGTTTAAACACCGTCGAACCCCTATTTAAACCCCTGTGGATGCCGCCCTCTGCCCACACCGTAGCTGCCCGAGCCGAGCGAGAACCAAGCGCTCCCTTCCCATTTTCGGGCTCCCTCTCTGCTTCGACTCCGGCGAGCCCTCGCCGTCGATCCCGGCCCCCTTCGCCCTAGCCACCGCCACCGTCGAGTCTATCGTCGACTACCCGTCCTCGGCCACACCTCCGTTGGCCTTGAACGCCGTTGGATCACCGTCGTCGTCGAGCTCCCGAAGACCCCCCTTTCATCTACCCTCGCCGCCGTCGCCGTCCGTCGCCCGTCGTCGCCACCGAAGGTATGGCCGAGACCGCCATGACCTCCGCTATCCATTTTCGCCAAAAGCTAAGCCCGTAGGTGCTCACCGCCGCCGTCGCCACTGCGCCCGAACCCATCGGAGCCGGAGACGAAGGGGGCTGAGTACCCCTTACGTCTGTGCCGTGCCGTACGAAACCCTAGCCGTCCGATCACGATCGAAGGGCTAAGATTAAATCCATTCGGGATTTAATCCCAGCCCTCGGATCCGGTCAAACCGGTACCCGGCAATCTCAACCGTTGATCGCAACTTAAATCCTAGACTCGATCTGGTGCGTCCACGCGTACCCGTTCGATGCGTTATAATCTTGGCTGTCCTTTTTCACTTAAGCCTCCCGCCTCGCGCCTGGCCGCCAGATCCAGATCCAACGGCTCTGGATCAGCCGGTCCACGCGCACAGTACCGAGGTCCACCGTGAGCCTGGCTCACCGTGGACTAAAATCCATTTTCTGTTTAAATAAAATTCCAGAAATTGATTTAAACTTTGAAAAATCATAACTTGCTCATTTTAACTCCAAATTTCACCATTCAAATTTTGTTAAATTCAGTATATTATTCTGTGCACTTTAATGCCATAAAAATAGTATGTTACTTTAGCACAAAATAAACTTATGGATTAAATGAATAGAAACCCCTTAGGGATAAATTAATAATTCAGGAAATAAATTAGTAAAAACACCTAAAATGTAACTTTGAATGATATTAAATATAACCTCAGTACAATAAAGCTCAATTCACATATTTAAACCATAAAACGTGTTTGCTTATGTTTTGTGATGATTTATTGAATGTGTTGTTTATTTTTCCGTATCGAGAAGACTACGAGTACGTCGAGGAGCCAGAGTTCTATTCCGAGGTTCCACCTTCACCCTTTGCTGAGCAAGGCAAGTCATCGACCACTCCTGTGGAAATAGTTGATCATCATTGAGCCCATGTTTTAATAAATTATCACTATAACTCATAGGAAAATATTGCATTAGTCAAATATCAAGCCCTACACTTATATTTATTAGATCCCCGTCCTTGTGTGCAAACCCAAGCCATGCTTATTGAGCCTCAACTCCTTGTCACTCTACAAATATTATATTAGCTAGTGCCCAATGTACCGGCACAACCGCTATAGGATATAAAGAATGAGTCGTAGATAGATGGATTCTGTTATATGAATTTCGCCGTTATTCTCGTCTCTGGACTCTGTTGGAGTTGGCTATGTTGTAAGTATGGTGCGTTCTGGGTGCAAGCTCGGGCATTGGTTGGTTGCACCCGGGGCACTATAAGGACCGGTCCGCGGGATCTGTTGCAAAGCACTTCCGTACCAACCACAAGTCTAATGGGTAAGTCCTAACTGGAAGTATGGAACACTCCGATTCTCTGCACCATAGTGGAGGGGGCAAGGGGCTAGCCCTCAGGGCGCCTGGTACCGACGAGGCTCAAGGGGGGGTATGGTGGAAACTTGACGCGTCGAGACACGATACGAAACCTATAAGAGGGTGTTGTTGAGTCGGAGGGGACTATATGGAAGGTTTTGGCACGAGTTCCCGTGAAATGGGTCAGCTCGTTACACTTTGGTGTAAGTGATGAGTGCGTGCCTTGTGGGTACAGTGGTACATCTCTGTTCAGAGTAATTTAATCTTTTCGAAAAGCCGAGCCCACGGTCAAGCGCGGGTTGTGTGACTACTCGCCATTAGTTTACTAATGTTTGAATGGTTGAGTTATTCATAGCATGTAAGGACTGTTGTGCGAGGAGGTAAAACGTACTCCTCAAGTTAGAAGATGATGATGCATACACATGTTTACATTTCAGTTCTAATAAATTAATCACATTTAATGCTTTACAATTATGCTTTTCCGCAAAATTAGCCACTATCTCCCTTGTTATTACTCTGCATTATACTTGCATTCGGTGGCTTGCTGAGTACGTTTGTACTCACCCCCGTTGACTTACACCACCAGATCCCGTCTACTACGAGGAGGATGAAGGTCTAGAGTAGCGACCCAGTCAAGGCGAGACTGGAAGGAGGCGTTCATCTAGGACCCTTTGTTTTATTAGTTTCTCTTCATCTTTATCCACTTTTGTACTAATGCGGTCTACGAACCGTGAATGATTGCTCGTATTTTACGTGGTCGCATGATGAACATCTTGTTTTATTGATTTTCTATGGAATTTCAATAAAAGTCCTGATTTATTAAATCGGGGCGTGACAAGATGGTATCAGAGCTGACTTGACTGTAGGAAGCCAAACAGACCTGACCCTAGGACTTATATTAACCCTATTTGCTTACAAAATTACTTATCCTCTCATCTTCCGAGATTTTCACAAAACTTTCTCTCTTTTGTAGATGTCGGTCCGTACCATGAGTGGGAACCTTCGCGACGAGGCCAGATTCATCCGCGAGCTACGCATGCTCATCGGTTTCCTCGGATTTGAGCACGAGCCGATGTTCCATGGAGTCTTCCCCGACGAGGAAGAAAGCTACTGTGAGGTCACCGTCGTCGTCCAGCCCTCTCCTCAGACAGCCCACACTTATCGAGGTGGAGGACCTACCTTCTTGGTAGCCAGCCAGCGCACCGCCGTCTAGGCCCTCACTGAGCTCCGGATGATCTACGACAGTGAGCTCTATGACACAGATTATCGTTTTGTGCCCCTTCGCACTCCACGGAGTCCCCACAGCGTCTACGTCAGCACACTCTCCCAGCGTCATTCTGCGATTGGACACACCGTATGTTTGTTGGAGGCAATGGATGATCTCCACTACGAGGCACTGCAGGATGCCAACGGGCAACGCGACACGATCGATTTTTACCAGCACTCTTCTGAGGATCTGAACCACGAGAACGGAGATCTTTGTCGCCGCATTTAGCAGGGACACCGATTGGCTACCGACGCAGGGGAGTTACGGTGCCAGAATGAGATCCTACGACAGCGCGTCGCCACCAATCCTCAGCTCCGCCATCAGATCGAGGAGTTGAAGAAGGACATCGAGGAGATCGCACCCCTTCCGCCCCGCAAGCGGAAATCGCTTCGGATCCCCACCGTGAGGCCCAAGAGGATTTCACGCAGTGCACCACCCGCCGGACCCACCAGTTCCACGACCCCGACTGTCTCCATCGAGCCCGTGATCGAGTCGTCCCCTGAGCTGCCCTAGACGTAGTTTTTACGATTGATTGTTTTCTTTTACTTGCTTGTATTGCCACTCATGTCAAATATAAGGCATGAGTGAAGAATTAAATAAAACACAATAAATGTAATCGCAACAATGACCCTTTTGAAATAAAAAGCTTAGCATTTTCCCCTAAAGAGATGTTGTTTATTTTGGAAACTTTAGGATGACCAACACTCAAGGCTCTGACGCTCCCCAGAACGGAGGAGAAAATGGCAACTTGCCACAGTGGGGAGCAACTGGGCAGAGGCAAGCCCCAGTCACCAACCACCCCATGGTGGCTGAGATGATGGCCACTCAGAACCAGTTGGTCGCTGCATTGTTAAACCAGATGCAACAACAGCAGCAGTAGATGCAAGAGCAACAGGCTCACTTCCTCCGCCTTCACCACCAGCCCGAGCTGCCTCGCCCCACCACTCCAGCTCTCGCTCCCGCCTCCCAACTCTAGGAATTCCTCCGAGTCCGCCCACCAACCTTTTCAAGCACAACCAACCCCATGGAGGCTGGGGATTGGTTGAGAACTATCGGAAAGAAGCTCAACCTCTTGACCTGCACTGAGCAGGAGAGGGTGGCTTTCGACGTCCACCAGCTCCAGGGTCCCCCCGCAGAATGGTGGGACAACCTGCGCGAGACCCTGCCCGAGGGACACATCTATACTTGGGCGGAGTTCTCTGATGCCTTCCATGCTGCTCATATCCTAGACGGTATCATTGCACAGAAGCAGCAGGAGTTCCATGACCTGCAGCAGGGGAGCAGGTCCGTAACGGAATATTTACACGAGTTCAACCGACTGGCCTGGTACGCGTCTGAAGAAGTCCGTACTGACGCGGCCAGGCAGTCCAAGTTCCTTCGGGGACTGAAGGATGAGTTGTCCCTTCAACTCATCTCTGGAGATTATATCAGCTTTCAAAAGCTGGTGAACAAAGCTATTATTCAGGAGACCCAACAGAATAAGGTTGACCTGAAGAAGAAGAGAATGATTGCCTTCAGGCAAAACCAGGGCATGGCCCAAAGGCCTCGCTCCACCCCTCCTCCACCGGCGTCACAATACCACCCCCGACCAGTGTATCACCCAGAGCCACCCACCGCCAACGCCAGAGCCGGACAGCCTCGCCCCACTCCCACCGCACCTGCCGCACCACCCGCCCGGGCAAAGAAGACAGAGGTTCTGCGCGACAAGCACGGCAAGCCCATGGTATGTTTTAACTGCCGCCAGGAGGGGCATTACTCTAATTCGTGCCCCCATCCCAAGCGTGCTCACGGAGTTGTAGCAAACCGCACCATCCACGCCCGAGTCAACCACGTCACTGCCGATGAAGCCCAGGCCGCACCCGAGATCGTGATGGGTAAGTTCATAGTACATTCAGCACTTGCAGTGGTTTTATTTGACACTGGAGCTACGCACTCCTTCATATCAACTGCTTTTGCAAAAAAAAACAACCTAAGCATAAAGGAACTACCAAGAGCAGTGCAAATAGTCACCCCTGGAAAACAGACCCTAGCCCTAACCTATAGCCTAAGGGTATGGATAGATATCCACAACACCATATTTTGGGCCGACCCCATCCTTATAGAATGCCAAGGCTTGGATCTCATTATAGGAATGGATTGGCTCAATAAACACCAAGGAGTAATCAGGTGTTCCTGAAGACAAGTAACTGTGACCAGTGAAGAAGGGACTGTCGTCACATTTCAGATGCCAAGCCTGAAGTTCAGAAGATCAAGACTGCATCAGATTACCTTGGAAGAAATACCAATGGTCTGCGAGTACCCGGATGTATTTCCGGAGGATTTACCAGGGATGCCACCCAAGAGGGACATCGAGTTCCGGATTGATTTGGTGCCCAGGACCACCCCCATTTACAAGCGACCATACCGGATGGCCGCCAATGAGTTAGCTGAGATGAAGCAGTAGTTGGAGGATCTCGAGAAGAAAGGCTACATCAGACCAAGTACGTCACCATGGGGTGCCCCCGTCATCTTCGTCGAGAAGAAAGAAGACAAGGCTAAGCGTATGTGTGTGGATTACCGCGCTTTGAATGAAGTAACCATCAAGAATAAGTACCATTACCCAGGATCGATGATCTTTTTGACCAGCTGAAAGGAGCTATGGTATTTTCTAAGATCGACCTGCGGTCCGGTTATCATTAGCTAAGGATTCGAGAAGAAGATATACCCAAGACGGCTTTTACCACTCGTTATGGATTATATGAGTGTACCGTTATGTCCTTTGGATTGACAAATGCCCCTGCTTTCTTTGTGAATATGATGAATAAGGTGTTCATGGAGTATTTGGACAAATTCATCGTGGTCTTTATAGACGACATCCTAATTTATTCCAAGGATCAGAAAGAGCACGAGACTCATCTCCGGTTAACCTTAGGAAAGCTAAGGGAACACCAGTTGTATGCCAAGTACAGCAAGTGTAAATTTTGGACGGCAGAAGTAAAGTTCCTTGGACACATCATCTCTGCGCAAGGTATCGCAGCAGACCCTGCCACCGTAGAAGCAGTTACGGACTGGCTGCCACCCACAAATGTATCAGAGATACGAAGCTTTCTGGGTTTGGCCGGGTATTATCGGAGGTTTATCGAGAATTTTTCCAAGATAGCCAAGCCTATGACCAAGTTATTACAGAAGGGAGAGAAGTTTGAATGGACTCCCGAATGCGAGGAAAGTTTCAGCACCCTCAAGACCCGGCTGGTGTCTACACCCATAGTGAGGAGCCATGCTGAATAGCGTGGGCCTCATGGCTCTAGAAGTGATGAGTCATTGTCAACGATAGTCAAAGAGGACAGAAGAAGAGAGGAGATATGCTGGTTCATGGGCCGCGTGTGACTCAAGTACACGGGCAGCAAGCGACTGTCGGGCAGAGAAGGCTGCGAAGTCGGGCTGGCCCAATCCTGGTACATGGGCTAGGAGCAGCAGAAGACCCACTGGGCTGTTGACCAGGATTGACTCAGGTACATGGGCAGTGAGCGATTGCCGGGCTGAGAGAGCTGCGGAGTCGTGCCGGCCCAATCCGGGTACCTGGTGCAAGGCCGGTGGAGGCTTTGTCAGTTTCGGCGCAAAACTGACAACCGTCGATCTTGTATCCGACTGTCCAGAAGAGAAGCCGTAGTCGCTACGAAAGCTTAGCTTCCGGATAAGTCATCTGTATCTTTAGGCCCACAGTCAGTCAGTCATGTCTGTAAAAATTCCTAAGGGCAGTTGAGTCTTTTCATTTTATTCTTGCGTCTGTAAAAAACCATAAGGGGCTGGTGGAATATTCTAGGTCATTGGGCAGCCTATAAATAGGGCCCCAATCCCTAGGGTTGGACTACCCTTCTAGAAATCACTTTTTCAATCATTTCTTGGGTCATTTCTTCCTGCGTGTTTCTTTCTCTCTCCTGTTGTGCGCCGCCAGGCTCTTGGTTGTGGCATTTTTGAGTTGCATTTATTTTGGTCTTTCTGATGCAGTGAAGCTTCTATTCTCTGATTCTTTTGCAGCAAAACTGCAGCAGTTTTTATGGCTTCATTTCACGTGCACAAGCATTTAACTTGAGTGATTGGGCTTCGTTTGCCTCTGTTCATCATGGAAGTAGTACTAGTTGTTGCCTGCAGCAAGTACTCTAGTGCTCATGCTTTGCTTTTCTGTGTAGCTTTTGATCGAAGCAGACAAGACTGAATATCTTTTCTGAATGTTTGTGGCGAAGCCCCTTCTCTCTGATTCGAAGTCCCTCAGCTCCGTGAGGCAGGCTTCGATCTGACATCCTCTAAGGCTTCACTTGGACTTCGACTTCGCTTTGTGTTCTGTGTTTCTAGCTTCGAAGTACTTTTTGAGCTCTGTCAGCTTGACATACTTCAACCGTTTGTGCGAAGGTTTACTTCGACTCGAGCTCTTCGAAGTCCATACTTCGACAGGTTTTGAAGTTGGCTTCGAAGTTTGTCTCTCTGATAGACGTCGCTCAACGTGTGGTCTCGAAGGTTGTTTTGCAGTTGTCTTTTCGAAGGTCTCAGATTGTGTGTTCGAAGTGTGTTTTTCGGAGTTAGCTCTCGGGTTGAAGGATATCACTTCATTTATCACACCTCGACCAAGCTAGCTTCGATGGTTGTGTGTAGGCTTCGATTTCGTCTAGCTGGTGCGTGTCTGGCTTCGCTTCTCTTTCGGAGGTTGATTTTCTGTGAGCTTGTTCGAACCTTACTGATCGAAGTCTAGGCTTCGAAGTACTCTGTTTGAAGCAAGCTTCGATACTCTCATACTTCGCTTTGAAGCATACTTCGCTCTTTGCCACACTCGAACTAGGCTAGACCAAACACACCTTCGGCACTTTCACAACAGCCTTCGTTAGGCTTCAACACTGACTTCCGAAGCAGGCTTCGACACTGATCTTCGAAGCAGGCTTCGACCAGCGAAGCAGGCTTCGACCTCCGAAGCAGACCTCGACCGGCGAAGCAGGCTTCGACGAGTTTCGAACAAGAGACAGACTTGAACAATAACTTCTCTTCTCACTCTTTGTGCACTTAGATTGCCTTACTGAGAAATTTGTCTTGCCATGTTTATCAACAGTTGCTTCTAGGCTAGATATATTTAGACTTAGGCAATCTGTTCATATTCTGCTGCTTAGTCTGTTGAGGTGCATTGGGTGTTGGGAACATGACATATATTCGAAAGGATTTTTAAGGCGCCCATTCACCCCCCCTCTGGTCACTACCTTCGGTCCTACAAGTGGTATCAGAGCCTGGTTAGGGTTTTTCCATACCTTAACCGGTTCTAAACCCCAGTAGTGATCATGACTTCTCCTGGCAAGGTCCCGTCCTTGGAAGCCTATGGCTATAACTATTGGAAGACTCACATGCGAGCCTATCTCATGAGCCAGGGCTCGGACATCTGGGACATTTGTGTTCACGATACATTTGTTATTTTGCCAGTTGCTGAGCATGGTACTCCTGGTATCATTGCCCAACATCTGAGCAATAGTAAAGCCGTGAACATTCTGTTTTCTGGTCTAGGTCCCACTGAGTTTGAGCGTGTGAGCCATCTCTCCACTACGAGAGAGATCTGGGCTACCCTCAAGGCACACCATGAGGGGACAGCACAGGTCAAGGCTCGGCTCTATCAGACCTACCGACGTGAATATGATATTTTCACACAGAAGTCGGGTGAATCTGTTGAGGCTTTGTTTGGTCATTTTTAGTCGATCATAAACAAGCTTCGGGACAACAAGGCTGAGGGTGCTCAGTTAGTCTCAGATCATGAGTAGGCGCTCAAGGTTCTCCATACCTTGGACCCAAAGATCTGGGAGATCAAGGTATCTTCTATCATTGAGAGTACTTCTTATGATACCTTGACCATTTCTGAGTTGTTTAGCAAGCTGAAGGCTACTGAGGTTGATCTCCAGCTGAGATCAAATCTCACTGGTTCTGGATCAAAATCTCTGGCCCTTGCTACACCTTCTGTAGATCCCTCTTCTGTGAGTTGTGCTGGGTTCTCCTTGATGTCTATCAGTGAGGACCAGCTAGAGTTGTTGGGTGATGATGATTTGTGTCGTTTTAACAACCGGGTGCGTCGTGTCTATGACAAAAGAATGTTCAAAAGACATGGCACGAAATCCGGGTGCTTTGAGTGTGGTGATCCAGGACACTTCATCGTCGACTGCCCCAAGCGCAATGGCCACAAAAAGGGCACCAGTGGTGGCTTCCATGACTCCGGCAAGCACGAGAGCTCCTCCATCAACAAGGGCAAGCCGAAGACCAGATTCTTCAAGAAGGCCCTGAAGGACTACCGGCGAGAGAACAAGAAGCGCGACAAGGCCTTCTTCGCCGAGATGGAGAAGAGCTACTCTAAGCAGTCCACGTCTTCTTCCTCTTCATCAAGCTCAAGTGATGAGGAGATCGTCATCAAGAAGGGGAAGGACAAGGATGATCCGGCGGGCCTTTGCTTCATGGCTTTCGGGGACAGACCAAAGAGCTGTTCACACCAGCGCTGAAGATCCCGCAAGAGCTTCTGCTCAACGGCTCTTGGGGATAAGGAAGATAAGAGCTCCTCCAATGACTTTGACGACGACAACGAAAAGGTATCATCTTATGAGCGTGAAATTGTTGATTTACTTGAGAGCAATCGTCAGGAGTTAAAGTATCGGGAAAAAACTGCTTAGGGGGGCCAAGAAGAGGATAGATGAGTTAGAGAGTGAGATTGCCATAGCTAATGGCAGAATTGAGAGTCTATCTTCTTCCCCTTTCTTGGGTGATAGCAGTGAGTGCTCGAACTGTGAGGTGCTTCTGTGTGACTTGTCGACTCTGAAGTCCAAGTACACAGAAAGGGTTGATGAGAGGGACGCTTTGGCCACTGAGCTTGAAAGCGCTCAGCTGGAGCTGAAAGATGCTCAAGCCACTGTCGTCACACCCTGTGTTCACTGCCCATCTCATCTAGCTGCCTTAGCTGAGCTGAAATCCAAGGGCGATGAACAGTTGGGTGATTTGGAGAGGTTGAGAGCTGAGCTTGCGCAGACTAGGCTAGAGCTTGAGACATTGTCAGTTCCACCCACTGTCTGTGAGAACTGTCTATCTCTTAGACTTGAGTTGATTAAGCAAAAAGCCGAAAAGTCTGTCTAGATAGATAGCGAGTGTGAGACCTGCTTGTCTCAGGTGGTGTTACTAGCTTCCTTGAGAGAGGAGTTAGTTGATTCTCAGAATGAGAACTTTTACCTCCGGTCTATCCTGAGTTGGATAAGTGCTAGAGAGCCTCAGCTCGGCATGATGATCCAGCAGTTCAAGAGGCAGGATGGGTTTGGGGTAGGTTACACCTACACCAAGGCTGACTTTGAGAGTGCCATTAGCTGGGCAGTGGAGTGGAGTAAAATGACTCCAGAGCAGAGGTATCCCAAGACTCACTCCACTGAGACTTCCCAGGCTTGTCAGCCCAAGGATGGAGTGATCCATGAACCACCTAAAGCTCCACCCAAGAAACCTATCTGGGTCCCAAAGCACAAACACCTCCACACTTCTCTTGACTCTCTTCCTGGACCCTCTCAACCCAAAAGACTACACCTAACACCACTAAGCCCAAGAACCCCAAGCCTCAACCACATCCCAAGAAGCCCACCTACCATTGTGAGTACTGTCAGAGAGACGGGCATCTTGAGGAGTTTTGCTTTAGGAGGAAGCGGGTTGAGAGAGCTGAGAGAGCTCGTGGTGGTCAGGAGCAGTTCTACCAGCAGGGTGGTAGACTGCGTGTTCCTCGACGTGGGGAGAGGCTGGAGGCTAGGCCGCGTCGTGTAGGTGGTGGTAGAGGAGACGGCTTTCTTGCCCATGCTCCAGTTGGTGGTGTTCGTTCCGGCAGAGCTCCAGGCCGTTTTGGCTACGGTCCTGTACCTCGCAGTCGAGGCTTTAGGCAGAACCAAGGACCGTGCTTTGAGCCGCGTTTTGGTCCGAACTTTCATAATGATTTCTGCTTTCCGTCTTTTGAGCAGATGGCTCGACACTAGTTTAGCTCCTTTGCTAAACCTGGTGCCGGACCATTTGCTCCCACTTACATTCACTGATTGTGCAGGATCGGGGACTGGAGGATGTTTGGATCATGGACTTAGGATGCTCTCGTCACATGACGGGACATCGCAGATGGTTCTCTAGTCTCACTCCCCCGAGCTCCAAAGAATACATCACCTTCGGGAACAGTGGTCAAGGGAAAGTAAGTGGCAATTGGCTCAATTCACATTTCAGATCATTTCTCATTGAAGAATGTTGCTTTGGTTAAAATTCAAACTTTAACTTGATTTCTGTTTCGCAACTTCTTGAGGATGGTTTGGAAGTGCGTTTTAAGAAGGGTAATTCTTCTGTGTTTGATTCTAGAGGGTCTTTGATTTGCCAGATCTTACCATTTGGTAAAGTTTTTCGAATTGATTTCTCTAGTTCTTTTGGCCCTTCTCGCTGTTTGATTGCTGGATCCTCCTCTGAGCTCTGGAAGTGGCATAGGAGGTTAGGTAATTGAGTTTTGATCTGCTAGTCAGATTGAGCTCTATGGACCTCATCCGAGGATTGCCCAAGCTTAAGATGGAGAAGGATTTAGTTTGTCATCCCTGTCGTCATGGGAAAATTGTTGCCGCTTCTCACTCACCTGTGAATCAGGTGATGACTTCGTATCCGGGTGAGCTTTTACACTTGGACACTGTTGGTCCAGCTCGGGTACGTTCAGTCGGTGGGAAGTGGTATGCACTTGTCATTGTTGATGACTTTTCTCGTTTCTCGTGGCTTTTCTTTTTGGAGTCTAAGGATGAAACTTTTCAGTTTGTTCATGACCTAATTTTGAAGCTGAAAAATAAGAACAGTGGTCGGATGCGAGCAATCGCTCCGACAATGGCTTTGAGTTCAAGAACTCTCAGTTTGTCAGCTTCTGTAGTGATCAGGGTCATGACCATCAATTTTCTTCTCCTTACACTCCCCCACAGAACGGCATTGTGGAATGAAAGAACCGCATGCTAGTGAAGATGGCCAGGACGATGCTCGATGAGCACAGGACTCCTAGGCATTTTTGGGCTGAAGCCATGAACACGGCTTGCTATCTGGCCAACCGCATTTTTCTTAGAGTTACCTAGGTAAGACATCGTACGAGTTGCGGTTTGGCAGACAGCCCAAGGTGAGCCACTTGCGAGAGTTTGGCTGCAAGTGCTTTGTGCTTAAGAAGGGAGGGCATTTGGACAAATTTGATCTCGTTGCTGGGATGGTGTTTTTCTTGGATACGCTTTGCATTCTCGAGGCTTCCGTGTTTGGAACCTTGAATCCCAGCTACTTGTCGAGACTTGTGAGGTTTTCTTTTGATGAGTCCTTGCCTTCTTTGACTCCTCTTTTGAGCTTTCTGATGATGGTGAACTCGGAGAGTCCATCTTCGAGGAAGATGAGGATACTCCGCTGTTGATGAGGGTGGGCCTTCTGCACCCCTGCAGAGCCCACACCTTCTGAGACTTCGACTGAGGATGAGGGCTGACCTCTGATCACTTCTTCCACTTTGATCGAGCCCCTCAGTCGAGTCCAGAGGTGCCAGCTGCTTACTCCGGTGAGGTGACTTTAGATCACCAAGGATCCCGAGCAGTTCATCGTGATCACCCCTCAGAGCTCATCATTGGTGACTTGACTGAGAGAACTTTGCGTTCATCTAGTGCCTCTCTTGCTGTGTTTGCTGAATCTGCTTTTGTTGCATCTTTTGAGCCTAGAGATGTTTCTCATGCTCTTTCTGATTCTAATTGGATTAATGCTATGCAAGAAGAGCTTGAGAACTTTGTCCGCAATCGGGGTTTGGACACTAGTTGAGCCGCCACCAGGATGCAACCCCATAGG
>JAAALK010000714.1:0-57885 GCA_019279435.1 Zizania palustris | reverse complement strand
TGCATGGGGTCTACTAAAACCAAAAGATTATCCCATCATTTATACCAAGAAATTGCCAAATGCAGAAGTATATATAGCTGCTTAAATTTGTGAGCAGGAAGATCATGGACAGCTAGCACCACTTATCTATCCACCTTTCATAGTTGAGATGGGGCCTCTGCTAGTAACCAGAATTATATTGCTCCCCACACTAGCTAATCTGATCTTGTGCTTTCTTAATGCCTTGTGACTAGTAAGGAACCTGGAAAGGAAAAAAACTTGTGCTTAAAGATATGAATTAGCCATTTATGAGAGGGCCATTTATGTAGGTATGATCATAAGGCTATTCACAGTGGTGGGTTCATAACACTGTCCTAAAGTTCATATCAGCTTTGCAACTGAATAAAATACTCTCTCTCAGTGGAGAGTTTCATTTCACTATTTCCTAGACTAACCATTGTAATTAAATGCAACTAGCTCTCATGAAATACCCTCTCTCTGATGAAACGATTTCACTCTCAGTGGGTGGTTTCATTTCATTTCATCTGTCTTGGAAACGGGTTAGCACCATGTCATGATGATGATACTACTTTCTTCTCTTCCCTCATTAATTGAATGTCATGTCAGCAAAAAATCTGATGTGTCATGATAATTAATACCGTGAAACCACCACTATGAATAGCGTAAGAAGATACATGAAAAATCTTTTTTTTTCATTGGTGCCAATGGAATCACTTCTAGTTTCAGCCTCTATATGATGGGATATGGGCAATTGGGATAATGAATAGAGAGGTGAAAGTGATAAAATTGGTAGAAATAAAAGGATCGAATTTGAAATTATGTCTAGCTCATAGAATGCATGCATTCACTCTAAAATTTGCAAACTTGTATCTCTATTATTTCTGCCACCAGTCCCAACATCCAACCATGCTGCATATGCATTTATACCAACCCCTCCCAAGTTTGCTTGTGTAGTAAAAAACATCATCACAATAGTCTAATGGAGGGTGCAATAAAGTTAACAAGACTAGGAAGCATTAGAAAAGGAGGAGAAAGATAGAGAAGTTAATTATAAGCTAAAGAAGCGGTTATTATGAGATCGTACGATTCTCGCACCTTAGAGCATCTCCAAGAGTTCTATATAGAGCTCTTAGATAGGTTCTTAAATTTAAAATTTAAGATTTTGATAAAAAATTATACTCCAACAACATCTCTAAACAAATCTCTGTCCTAAATATTCTCTAAATTTCTTGCTATCTATCCTAAATTTAGGATTAACTTCTCCTTCCTCATTTAAAAAATAGAGATTCTAAGTTATAGAAAAACTATTGTACATCAAATTAGTTTTTAGGGAATAAAAATAAGATGATCCCTGTATCAAATTTTAGGGAATAAAATTTAAGACGTCTTTTGGAGATGTTCTTAGCAGAAAGTACCAAAAACAACACAAACATTATTATTTATGCTCATGCGCTCCTCCCAATGCAACCATGGGCAAATTAAATTGGCATCAAACTACACTTACATATTGTTTTAATTTGACACAACTTGTGAGTTAGATATGATGAGCCCTTTGACACAAATGATGTACTACTCCATCTATCACACTGCACCATCTTTATTTAATTCTTCCCATCATTTTCTCTCGTTTAATTTCTTCCTTGTTAGATCAGATATGATAGCATCGTACTCTTCAAAAAAAAAAAACTGGGAAAAAATGAAATACAGTGCATGTGCAAGTTGCATTGGGGCCGGTTATCGTCTCTTGTATCGATCCTAGGCAAATTATATTATTGTTATTATGCCAGCAACTGAATAGCATCAAATCATACACTGTAATATTTTGAGAAAGTTGTCACGTAGGATGTTAAAAAACTCGAGATTATCCGAGGAGAAGAGATTTTAGTGAAGGAATGTGTTAGGTTTGAAAGCAGCTTGATGATTAGTTCGTTCTTTGTTTGTACTTTAATTTTTTCTATAATTAAAATATAATATAACTTATGTCATGCAAAATTTGGTTTTTTTTAAAATCATAGTTTACTATTTTTAATTCATTAAGCGTATTTCTAGGATTTAAATAAAAATAAGTCAAATTTGAACTGCAAATGCATGAAATAATAAACCAAAATTTATAGAAAATCATATCTATTTTTATTTCTTATCCACTGAATTGAAAGAAATTTTGAACAATCTAGATTCCAGCACTCGATCGACAACGTGAAACATAATAGTTTTTAATTCTAAAAAAACCAAAAGAAGTCTAAAAAATATTATAATTTACATGGTGTTATGATATGATACATAGATGTGGTAAAATTTAAAAATATTTTAAGAAAGTTATCACATATAGTGTTTAGAAATCGGAGATTTTGAGAGGAGAAATTAGAGTTTAGATAAGGAACGAGATATGTTTGAAAGTAAATTGATGGTAAATATTTATTTGAACTTCAAAATTTTTTCTATAATCAAAATACAATGTATCTTATCCTATGACTTTTGGGGTATTTTTCTAGGTCAGTTAGTTATTTTTAATCCATGGCATCACCTTGACGTAGCCTTGCCGCGCTGGACCATGCCCGCCATGTGTTCGACGAAATGGCGTCACCTTGACGTTCTTTTTTTTCAGTTTTTCTGTTTGTTGAGTGCCAAATTTTGACACTCGGTAATCCTCCGTCATTTTTTGTTTGCGCACTATGAGTTTACTTTTGTTTGCAGAGTGTCGTGCGTGGCACTCGGTGAAGGGTTCATCGAGTGCCCCGACAAAAAACACTCTATGAACTCTTATTTGCCGAGGGCGGCTTTGCCTAGTGTTGTTTACCTAGTGCAACGTTCGGTGAAACCTTCGCCGAGTGTAAATAGGGCTTTGCACTCAGGCACTCGACAAATATATGTTTTTTCGGTAGTTTTGTGTTGCAACTGCTCTAACTAGCTAGCTATCTACACTAATTTGCAAGAAGCCTAGCTAATTAACCGACTAGATGAATAGACTAGGAGGTAAACATCACTAGATACCGAAAATATTTTTCATCGAGTGCCCCTTTTCCACTCGGCGAAGGGTTCGTAAGATCCACATTCGGTAAACGTGTTCGGTGAACCGACTGTTAGCGAACAGAGGGTTCATCGAGTGTATCGGCGATATTGTGTGCAGGTAAGTTAGTGCATGCATGATTCTTTCATTCATTGGCTAAACTTGAAAGAGAGCCCAAATTATTGATGCCTAAACTTAATTAGAGACCACGAGGAGGAGGTGTTGGCGGCGATAGGTGG
The DNA here is from genome assembly GCA_019279435.1 of Zizania palustris. NCBI lineage: Eukaryota > Viridiplantae > Streptophyta > Magnoliopsida > Poales > Poaceae > Zizania > Zizania palustris. Next base: position 54,639 of record JAAALK010000714.1, on the reverse strand, counting down.
ATGTGTGAGGCAAGCAACAATGATGAATGGAAATGAACAATGAAAGCAGCAATGAAGATAAGTAGATGCAAGGTGAGTGATGTAGATGAGAGACGTAGAGGCAAGGTGGGGCAGACGGTGTTGATAACAGGTGGAGCTAGCAGGCAACAAAAGAGGCAATAGATGATAATAATGAAGGACACGATGTATGTGGTGGACTATTTTAATACACTATGCGTTCCAAGGCCGTTCTTGAGACATGGCGAGGTGTACCGCCTAGGGCCCAAAAAACTTAGGGGCTCTAAATTATATATGTATATATATATATATATATACTAAACTTATTAAGATTTAGTTATGTGACCTAGGATTTAAGCAAATGTTTCATTTAAAAATTTAAAAATAGATTTAAAGGTTTACATGTGTTCAAAAGTATATTTTGTTTTTTCTTAACTTAAAAGGCATAAAGTAATGGGATGATATTGAATTAAAAATGTTATGCTAAATTTGTGAAACTTTTTTCTCAAAATAGATCATCTGATGTTTAATTTAATGATCTTTGTTCTAAAACAAGGGTCTTGCAAATAACTTTGTCAAATAGTTTTATGACTTCTATTGAGATTTTTGAGTTTGTCACAAATATATATGATATACAGATGTTTTAATTGCTTATCGAATATTATTTTTCTTTGTGACATCAACTTGAAGAAGTTTTTCAAACATTATCTTAAATCAGATTGATATAGATAATATTATCAATGATTTTGTATCTAAAAATATAAGAAAAAACCACTTTAAGTAAACAATATAGCAATTAGCTTATGGTTGGTTTGTTTATTTGGCTTTTGCGGGTGATTCAAGATATGTTATGACTTGCTTTGGCTAATGCAAAATTATTAGTGTTGTAGATTGATATTATGTGTTATGAATTTACTGAATAATTTTATAATTATTATAGCTATATTACATCCACACAAAAAAATCAAAAGGCTCCTTAAATTTTTTTCGTCTAGGGCCTCCAAATTACTAGGAATGGTCCTGACCCGTTCCTAGTGAATGGAGAAATAAATTTATTTCCACTCTTGTCCTTGCCAAAATAGATCTCAGCTTCTATGAAGGAAACTTTGGAGATGGATGTCTAGACCTAATGTACACATTGATCAAGAGAGTTTTTGGATGATCCAGAAAATCACTCTATACTTTAGTACTCTTCTGTTACATACTATAAAGTGTGGTTTACCTTTTTATAAGTTTAATCTATATAATTATAACCATTTTAATTAAAAAATAACAGCTACACATCAAATTACTTTCATTAAATCCAAAACAAAATATATCTTAATAGTATATTTAAATTTAGTCAAATTTATATAAGTTTGACTTAAAAAGTCTACCAACTTGTAATATAAAATAAAGTTGTCGTATGAAACGGAGGGACTACTCTTTTTTTTCTGTATTTTGTGTGAAAAATAAAAAACCGATTCAAGTAGAATTCATGCGTATGAAACGGAGGACTACTCATTTTTCTGTACTTCGTGTGAAAAATAATAAACAGATTCAAGTAGAATTTACGCGTTCCAAATTGGACTAGTCGAACTTTCACGAATCGACCATTTTTTGATTCCAACGAGATGGCATATATATACATACATACGGGAGCGCTATTCTACATCACGTTTATAAAATAACTATTCTATACCGACTACTTTTAGTAGTAGATTTTTTCAGTAGAATAGAAATTGAGTACTATTTTTTTCTCAGTAGTAGATTTCTCGGTAGAATAGCTATTCTACATCTATGTTGTAGGATAACATTTGTGTGTGTATATATATATATATTTGATAGATGCAAATGAACAGAAATATATATTCCTCCTAGTCCTAGATATGTACACAACCTGGCAACTAGTTTGCACTTTCCACCCATATGAAATTCAACATGCACAGATCTTTCCTCCAACCCTTTCTCACTTTCTTAGAAAGGGGGATCAGTTTAGGTATGGATTGTTGAGCTCACAATCACACACTAGTAGCATATATAATTATATACAGGGGTGGAAAAAGAAGAAGATGATGACAAGTCCTGCAACCTCACCTCATGAGCTAGCTTGTTGCTTCTCTGATCAGCCTACCACTATAGAGAAATATATAGCTTCCCATTTCACCCTTAGAGCAAGCCATCAAGACTAATGATTTAGTTAGTTGTTAGTTTTATACTTATGTCATATGTAGCTAATCTAACCGTTCACTCATATATTAATGAGTTAACTATATATAATATATTTAACGTGTAACCATCTCATACTATCTCATAAAGTTCATTGGAACAAAGAGAAAAGAAGAGAAAAGGCAGTGATGAAAAATTTGTAGGGTGACGATTTGTTTTATGAGGTGAAGGAGAAAGAAGAAAAAACAATGTGATCGAGGTCGATTGATGGTGAAGGGAGCAAAAAGATGCAGAGACCAAACGGATGGCGACGACAACGGCGAATACCTCCGATGGAAATTTTGTTGGCCGAAAGATGCCGCAGCACCCGACCCGATCATTCACATCAGAATTCAGAAGCGACGACGACGACGACGACGCAGCTGGCCTGCCCAGAGGCTTTCAGACTTTCAGTAATTGCAAGCTAGTGCAAGGCGTATAGGTAGTAGATTAGATAGGTTGGCAAATGGCAATTAGAGCTGCACATTAGGGTCAGGGTGGCCATCATAATCCGCATAGATCATCTTGTTGCACAAACAAGCCGTGACGATACCGACAGGACCTCATCATTACTGCACTGTAAACTGATAAATAATCTCCCTTTGATATGGAATGATTCATCTCCTTATCAACATGTTCAGTCCCTCTGATTGACATGGAATAAAAATTGTTTCTTGAGTTTTCAGCTGGGACAATCTCTCTCCTTTATTCTTGCGTCGTAGAACAATCTCCCTTCGGTATGTCAAGAACAAGAACAAGAACAAGAAGGAGCTGGGTGCAGTGCAGAGGGACAAGCATCCTCATTACATGCCAAGATTGTGAAATCTGAACCAACCAGACCACTCACGGCTACGGCAAGATGGACCCCCTGCACCGGATATATCAATGCACACATTACTTCAGATGAGACAAGCATCATAAAAATGACTTGCTGCTATCTGCTACAGGCTATGCAGGAGAAGGATGAACTGAGACTCCAACATGATGCTGATACATAGTCCAAATATTTTGTCTACAACCATGGATGGTGATGGCCAAGCAGGCTGTGATGTTCAAACCAGTATTCTTTGCTTGCCAAGTTCCAGTTGCTCACTACATCAGGCAGATGATGACACAAACATACCTAATTAATGATGCATTGGTCAATAAGCTAACAATACAAAGAAAACATACCTAATTAGAATAATAGAATTAGATTTAGGTGTAGATCTAGCGGTAACTAGGAGAATCAAAATGGAAGACAAGTAAAGATAATGGCAGCTTCCTAAAGTCAGGGCAGGGTCCAGGTGAGAAAGGGATAGCAAAACCAAGCGGTTGTGAAGCAGTGATAGCTCTTGTGATTTTTGTGGGAGTTGCCAACTTAAAAAGGCATGGCCCATCAGCCACACACAAAAGTTGTTTATGGAACAGGTAATGCCACTACTCAAGGACAGGGACAGGGGAGGCAAAGACTGGTGTACAAGAAAGACACATCAGTTGGAAATCCAGACTGGTCACTGGAGGCTGAAGGTGACTGGAGGGGGGCAAAGAAAAGCATGTGTTCTTGGTGGCCAATCAAATTAAAGAGTGGCCAAAGCAAGCTTCACACAATAAATGCTTACCAGAAAAAAAATGAACAGGTTCAGAAAAAGGCCCTCTAGTTCTAGTCTCCATCCACTGTATTTGTATGACTTGAGGATAGGGCTGCCCAAACTAACAGCCATTCAAATCTGGCTTTCAGTGCTCATGACCAGGCTCATTTATAGGTGCTCTCTTAGTGTCTGCAGAATATGGTCCCAATCAGTATCACTGCATGCTCCAGTGTATGCTCCTCACATTCAAAGTCACAGGCTATAATTGAGCAGCACCCAGTTGGCCACCCATAATCTTGTGTCGATCTTTACTTAGCATATGTTCATCTGGTTATCTCGACGGGTCCCAGGTACAGCTTGATTTAGTGTTGCAAGCAACCATGGAAAAACATCCTTAATGCAACTCCCACCAAGACATTCTGTGCCTGTTATTAGCCTGTTGCAGGAATCAACATAGCCATTAATAAAGCATCCTATGTTTAGAATATATATGGTCCCAAATCAACATCAATGAGTGTACACCAATTTCATCGGTTATTATTCAGTAGCAAGCAACAACTAGTTAATCTACAAGATTTCAGATGATGCCATTATTCACCTCTTCTCCCAAGTCCCAATCTGTCAAAGTACTGCATTATATATTTTTTTTGTACATGACACTGGAATAATGTCTCAATTCTGACACAAAGATGCACTTACTAATTACACAGATAACATTGGCACTACAGACTAGCTATACAATAATCTGACAACATCAACTTCCAAATTGCAGCTTATTCCGCAGGTGCCCTCAGCTCAATGATATTTCACTTGCAAAGATTTGGTCATTGTATTTAGGGTGCGTTTGGTTTTGCTGTGAGCTGTGAAAAAAGTTATTGTGAGCTGACTGCTGTGAAAAATTTGCTATGAGTTGTTTGCTGTAGAAAAACTAAAAGTCGTTTGGTTGAAGCCGCTGTAAAAAAAACTGCTGTGAGCTGACTGTTTTTTATAACTTACATAATTTTCATCATTATAATATCCTATATATATATAAATAGGAAACACTCAACATTGATGCAACTAAATAACTGAAAAATATATTAGATAAATAAAAAAATGCATGGTTCATCTCTTAAAGTAACCGACAATCACATATTATCTCGTGAAATTGTGCAATGCAATACAAACCATAATAATGTTAGATCAATTAAGACACCTTGAATTCACGCTATTTAATTTGTACTAAAAATCAGAAAAGCATAGTTCAAGCTGCTTCCAAATTTCTACTAGAAAAAAGCTGTTTTTTACAGCAGAAACGGTTTTGGTAAACTCGTTTGATTTAACTTATGCTTTTTACAGCAGAAGCATATTTCAAAACAGAACCACCCTGAAAAAATAAGTTCGAAAAAGCCTTCGCCCTCCTATTCAACGGGGTTATTAGAGAATCTGCTTCTTTCCTTGACTTCTTTGCTTTTGATTTTGGAAGGGCTTCACCCTTACACTGAGAAATTTTTGTATTTACACTGAGAAATTTAAAAGATGATCATGTTGCCCTGAAGCATACCTGTTCCTGCTGGATAAAGATCATACAGTAATTGATAGGCCATTTTTTCAAATAGTTGACACTGACAAATGCTCCCTCCACTAAACTTTTGCCTGCATGGATTGTATAGACATCGATTACAATCCCATGAGCACAAGACCACAAATCTCTCTTGTTAACAGAAATCAAGTGATCTGCAGCACAAAAGTTGTCATTGTTGAGAATGCACAAGCCACATGGCATAATTATGAGTTAGCACAGAACAAACCCTGGCCAGGTCTTCTGTAGAGAGAAATACATGAACCAGCTGAAGCACATCCTACGGCCATATACATTATACATCAGGCCACTGCAAGTCCTAGCAATCAGTTTTATATGGTTCTAGCTTACTTGTTTGTGCCACGAGCTCAAATTCCAGTCCTACAGTGAAGTTAAAACATATAATTCTGATATTTCTTCTCATTGATGTACATGACGATGTCATACTGCAAAGCAGACAGTTGAAAATAGAAGCTAAAGTTAAGTGGGCATTAGGCAAGTTGCAGCTATTTAAGCAGTTGCTTCAAATCATAATCAGGCTGCACATGAACTTAATACATCAGTATTTCAAATTTCTGATGTCAAAATCTATAGAGCACTAATAAAGATTTCCATGGCAAAATTTAGAACATGTTTCGATGCTCTATGAGTGAAAGGAAGTCCATGCTGGCAACTTGTCTTCTGGAACAAAACGTGTTCACAAAGACAAAGAACAAGTGCAGGCTTCTTTCGGAGGTCCATGGCCTTGTCAAGGCCAGGTTCACAGTGATCAAGCTTCTTCGATCTTGGGCCTGCAGCCATGGCCAGCTGAATCCAAGGACATATCCTGGAGCTGAATCAAAGGAAGAGACGAAGAGTTCTGGAAAGAAAAGATGCATGTTCTGCCAATCATTTGACACCAATGCATGTCTATGTGCGTATCATAGGTCCAAGCATCCAGGAGTACAAATAATGAAGCAAAACGTCTACTCCTTTTAAGTTCTGCAAAAAGAAAGTCAGATAGTGCTCATCCCAACTATGCTTCCTGTTGACATTAACTTTTTGGTCTCTGTTTTGAAATCAATACAGGGGATCATTACTTTTGCAACATAAGCACAAATTCAGAACACTGCATTTTGTTCAGTAAGCCCTAAAAAGATGCCATGGTATGTTCCTCTTCATATAGTCTTAAATGGCTACACGTTAATCGAATGTTGTATTGGCCTAAAAAAGACTGAACCTGGAGGTTCGGCCGCGGTGCGACGACCAATCCGGCTCCAACAGGCAGCATCCCGGCACCGCTCGGCGACAAGCCAGGGAACCGGAAAGGAGGCGAGGTGGGGGAGGGGCAAGTCGCCAATGGAGGAGATGGGTGCGGCTAGGTGTGGCAGTCGGTTTTAACGTTTTTTTTGGTTTTTAGAAAGTTCGGTTTTTAGATATATTAGGAACCTAATAACTCAATAAATTTAACAAAACCGAACAAAAAAACTAAAAAATTTGATTCGGTTTATTCGGTTTTAGGTTTTTACCAAATAATTCTCAAATCGAAGGCGGGGTGAACGGATCAGTGTCGGGTGGAGTAGTCCAACGACGGCCATTACGCCGATGTCAGGGCGGATAGTCAGATGACGGCGATGGTGGTAGGTGGAAACAGATGGGCAGGCGGCGCCACGACGGTAGTGGCATGATGGCGAATGGGATGGGTGAGCTGGAGGCAACAACAACGAATGACGAATGGGACGGGAGGGCAGCAATGGCGAACGATAAATGGGATGGGAGGGATAAGAGCCTAAATCAATTATGAAATTTAATATTTCTACATATGCCATTTCTTCAGTTTTTTGTTTGTATATGCTACCTTCGTTAGTTTGAACGTTAGTTTTTTTCTAAACGCCAAAATTACCATCAACTCACTAAAAATCAAGAATGATTTAGGCTTAGTGATCAGCTAGCAGTCGCTCTAGCCGGCACACATACCAATCACACACACATCCAATCTAGTACAACTGGGACCGGCCAGGAGCAAAGCAATCTAGCTAGCTTCACGAGTCGAGCGTAGTTTTTCCATTTAGAAAAAAAATAACGTTGAAACTAATGGCGATGATATACATGAACACAAAAACTAAAGCAATAGCATATATGAGGACATCAAATTTTCAGTTACATATATAGAAATTGGTAAACTTTCAGTGATATATATGAAATTTTCTCATTTTTTAATAAGAAGATCACGAACTCTAGCCCATCACACGTGAAGTTGCTCTCTATGGATCGGTCCTTAACCTATGCATCGAGGTCCCTACCCTATAGGGACTCGCCCTCTATAGGTTGATTCTTAACACATGTTTTCAATGGGCCAACGAGTGGCTTTTTTCACTCCGATGAGGAGTTGAACCCAAAAGCTAGAGGTGCTACTTAAGCATCTTAACCACTAGGCTATATGCTATAGCTTCTCAAACTATCTACGGATTGACTATTGCCTATTGAAATCAACGAACTTCAAAAACAACTTGTTGTATTCATCAATGACCAAATCATTCGTCCAATGAGTACAATAACGAAGAATCTAGATCACCCTCAAATAGTAAGGAAGTGTACATATCAAAGCCTTTATATAGCAACAAATAGTATATTGCTTATCCTTGCAATGATTTTTTTTTTCAAAATTGAAACTTATGGAAATATATATGTGTGCTCATGTAAACATATTGTGATTAAGATTATGTAAATATGCTCCTATTTAATTTAATATATGTTTTATTAATTTGGTTTTAGATTTTATCTACATAAGTTTCAATGTAAATTATACGTATGAATTTAACACATGTGTGCATTTGTACATATGATGTAATACTGTGTGCTTTGTATATAACATATAAGTCGGATGGCTCATAGTCTTAGAACATATATGTGAGAGGCCTTATCAGTATTGGTAAATCTTAGGAACTAGCACAGTCAATCCATAATAAGAACCGGCACTGATAGTCTTACACTATTAATTCTAACTAATTAGCGGTGGTTCAAAACCCACCACTAATAGCAATTTTGAACCATCATTGATGATGCGTTTCTACAATAGTGTGTAGCCAATAACATGTAATATAGTTTTTTTGGAAGGTGTTGCCAAGGACGAGTAAAATTAGTTTGACAACTAAAATAAAATAAATAAACGATAAACACTCAATTTAGATATGCATATATCATGATAATTTGTATCAAAGACCTAACTCTAGTGAACTAACATAATTTCTAATGAATAATGAAAAGGTAGAATGTTACATTTGATTTGAGAGGAGATGACATATATCTTCCATCCAAGCAATCCAACAGGACCTGCAAGACAATATACATTATACAAGAAGATCAATACAATTGGTCAATATGAAATGTGAAGAAGAAACTCTCCAATTCGATCCCCTTGTTCAGAGATCAAACTCACGGTAACAGTTGGATTCTGTGAGTAACGTGGGATGGCAATCTCGTAGAGATCCCCGACGCTCTTGGCTCTGTTGAAAGGATTCGGCTCGGTAGTAGGCTCCTAGTATCTGGGTCATCGCTCGATGTGCGATAGGGAAACAACTAGCTAAGGTCATGTGAGTGCAGAGGGGCGTCCTATGGGCGTGTGGTGGTCAATGGGGCAATAGGCGATGGACGGTGATGCGGCGATCGATGAGAGATGAGGCGAGCATCAGGTGGCAGGGGCAGGGAGGAGGCGGCAGCAAAAACTAATGTTGATAGCAAAAAGTGATATTAATGGTCAAAATGTCAAAATTGGTACTTTTGGCCGAAGATATGCAATTTCTGGCATAGGACGTTTAACCGACCATGTACCACCAGTCTGACCGGCCCCACTTCGGTCTGACCGGCCCTATAAGGCCGGTCTGACCGAATTAACTCCTAGTCCGAATCAAATTGATCTGTTTGGGTTGTTTTGGTCTCCAAATCATATCTTAATAGCTTGGACGTGTGGTTGAGGCAATTAAGAGCCTAGGAACGTCAAGACTCACTCTATAAATATAGGGGCAAAGCTGATTCAAGGGGACCCCCGAAACCCTAATAGATCCAATCTATTATTTACCTTGAATCGTTCTTTACTTTCAATTTACTTTTCGTGCCTTAGGATTAGCTACCACGTCCACCTTTGTGAGTTTCTGATGTAAACTCTTCATCTGTCGCATCGTAATCACGGTAAGCCTTATTGTTTCGCTCGTGAATCACCCGTTTAATCCACGTAACGGATTTCTATCGGTTCTTGTCGATAATTCGATCTCTTTGCCGAATTGCCTCTAATCTTTTGGTGTTTTTGAAGTGTTTCATCCTCCCCTTCTTCACCAAGAACTCCTGCATCGAGCCACCAACAGCAAGATGACCGTCGGAGGCCCGGACATTCTAGATCTGTTATTGTCGGTCTGAATAGGTTGTGCCAGTATCGTCATCTTGCATGCCGGCAACACAAGGCGATTGCTGTCCTCCACTTTGGTTTGACCGACGGTCTTCTAGCGGTCTGACCGGGGCCATGCCAGATCCGTCATCTCGTGTGCCGGCACCTCACGGTCTGACTAGCGGTTTGTTGTCGGTATGATCGGGTCGTGCCAGATCCGTCATCCCACGTGCCGGCACCCGATGGTATGATCGATGGCCTATTGTTAGTCTGACCGAGCCATGCCAGATCTGTCATCCCGCGTGCCGACACCTGATGGTCTGATCGACGGCTTATTATCGGTCTGACCGGCCCCTTTAGGATAGTCTGACTGCCCTCTCTTTTTTTGATCCAATTGGCCTTCGTTGGCCGATTAGATTTGATTCCCCCACTTCGGCTAATTAGGTTATATTATTGTAGTCTGATTGCCTAGCGACTCCACCCGCTTGTAACTATCAAGGGTCATCGGAACGCGACGTCGGCGTCGTGTTACACTTAGGGTTATCCCTGGGTATCCATGCGCTTTTGGATCATCGAATTGGCGTTGGTGCTTTTATATATGGATTTTAGCATCAGCAACTGATAAAAAGGGGCGACAAAGAGAAGGCGACAAAAGCCCGAGGGGCGGTGACCGACGGGTCAGTGGGTCAGGCAGCCGTGCAGATCGAGCGTGGTGACTAGGATTGGGTCGTGTGGGGAGTGGTGTGAGTAGGAAGGAGAATGAATAGGTTAACAAATGGATTGTTGTTAAGCTGGTTAGATTGATTTTAGTCAGTATATATGTATATAGGAAAAAGTCTGAATTACACTCTTAAAGTATTGTTGATGTTTGAATACCTCCATAAAAAAATTTACAATCTAAAAAATACTTGTGGTATTGAAAAAATAGCTCAGCCTATAACTTTAAAGTGTGGTTTTGCTGACGTGGTGAAACGGTGGGCGATTTGGCAAACATGGCAGATGACGTGGCGCTAGTGACGTAGCAGATCAACGAATAAGTTTGAATTACACCCTCCAACTTTGCTTAAGGTCTGAATAACCCCCAAATAAACAAAAAATATTTCTAATTTTTTTTAATAATTATATTTTATTTTCTAAAAATCCAAATATTATCGAAACCTTTAAAAATTCATAACTAATTGATTTTAACTCTAAATTTGACCATTCAAATTACATTATTTTTTATAAAATGTGATCTACATAATAAAAATAATTTCACTCACGGTATGAGTGATCTTCTATATTATTTGTAATTAATTGATTTTAACTCAAGGGACCGAACTTCTCGGGCGGAGATGGCCACCCGCAGCGCGAGTGGCATAGCTAAGCCTATTGTAGATCAAGATCTTAAGAATGAGATCAAAATAGAATACAGATTGATACATAAATTGGTAGAACAAGAAGTGCTCTTTATTGATTCAATATACAGGTATTTATACAAGTGAAACAACGTCAGTTTCTTGTAAACGTCGTTTTGCAACCGACGCCTTGCCGTGTCGGTTGGAGAGGAGACGTCCGCTCCTAGTGAAGGCGTCGCTCCATGAGATTAACTCCAACACTCCCCCTTAATCGAATCCATTATAAAGATTAATGTAGGTATTATTCCCCCAAAAACCCTATGGGAAAAATATGAGGAATAATATGTAGAATTATTGCCCAATCATATACTCTGAAGAGTTTAAAGAGCAATTATATGTCTTTGATATTCTCTAAAAACCCCAATGAGGAAAACTAGAAATATGACATATATTTGTGTTTAATATTGTTTCATTTAAAACTTTATATGAGAAACCTTGAAGAGGAAAAACTCATAAAAGGAAAAGAGAACAATATAATGCTTTAATAAGGCATGGTGTGAGAGAACTCTCCCCCTGAACCTTATTTGAATATTCCTCCAAAAACCACGTGGGAAAAATAGGAAGGAATATGATATGATATAATATGTTGTTAAAACTCCTTTTAAAACCATGTAGGAAAAATAAGGAGAAAATGATACAACATATGATTTGTACTTATAGTAAAACTTTTCTATGGAAAAGTTTATATACATTTTATATATATTCCTTATAAAAATCCTTTTAGGGAAAAAATAGGAATATGGTATATATGATCTTGTGTAGATATTATCTCATTAAAAACTTTTATGAGAAAGTATATAAAACTCATAAAAGAAAAGAGTATAATACAATATATGTACAGTTTAAACATTTAAGGAGATTCTCTCCCTAAAGCTTGTAAAATATGAAACTGTCTACATTTGTGCTATGCAAGCACTATTATCTTGAAAGATAATAATAGATGATTCAATGGAATCAATAACACAAGACTTGTATGTGATTTATCATTCTGCGATGTCATACATGTTTGCATGATGCTTCATATAATGAAATTATTTCAGAATGATTAGTGGATGTAGCCACTAAAGTTTACTATGTAAACTTCTATGGAATGGTTGTTCCATCATGTGAGAACACAAAAAAACCTTGTTTGAGATCTGACTTATGGGGATCTAATAAGTAGTCAGTATCTATATATCCAATTATGTTTAGATCTTGATTTCTTCATTATTGAAAGAAAATATAAAGATCTTTGGTGCTTTCGAGATATTTTTGACTCCAGTCCAATGATATTTAGTTGGATTAACACTATGTCTAGCTAGTGATTTATTTGCAAATGCGATATGAGGCCTAGTGCAATTTGCAAATTACATGAGTGTTCCAACAATGTTGAGATATGGAACCTCCAATCCTTGTATCTCTTCATAAGGTCTCAATTGATCTTTCCCTAAATGTAGAGATCGAATGACCATAGGTATTTTCTAGATATATATGGTTTAGTGTATTAAAATACTCGAGTAAAGGTGTTTAAGTTGTAGGCCTAAACAAAATTTGGTTTTGACCAAATCCTTTGTCTCGAATTCCGTCATTTGAGTGATTGCGCTTCATCAATATCATTAGTGTCGTTGATGATGTCAACATACACATATATAATGCAATATCCCAGTGAGGATTTATTGATGAATACATATGTGCAATCATCTTTATTTGAGTAGTCCTTTTTATAAGGAACTCATTGAGTCGGTTGTACCAAATTTTATCCGACTATTTCAAGTCATGTAATGACTTATTGAGTTTTACAAAATATATGTTGCATTAGTATTTGGATTCAGAATTTTAGATTTCAATGGGAACCTTTATGTCTGAATCAAGTGACTCATAGGGATTAGTCACTATGTCTATCAACTGTTTAGATAGACAATTGTACTACCAAAGATATATTTATCGGAAATGATTTCACTTTTTTTGGAGAGAATGATTGATTGATAAATCAATTCGGGTCTCTGCGTGAACCCTTGTGCTACGAGCCTCGCCTTATGTCTCACTACATTATGGTTTTCATACCGTTTTATAGATGAAAACATATTTAAAAACCCACAGGGAAGGTTTTTGGAGGTGTATGTATTACTGATGATAATACTTTTCATTTGTGAGGGAGGCTAACTCTGCTTGAATTACCTCTTTTATGTGTTCCAATCCGAGCGCGTTTTTGGCACTTGACCATGGATTTTGGATCCGAACCATTTAGAGGTTTTTAGTAATTGATGCAGAGAATTACGTGTCGACAATCGTAGTCTTATGATTATATGTTTCTCCAAACTTGAGATAGATGATAAATCTCTTACACCTTAGTTGACGGTTTTTGTATTTCCCAGTATGAGGACGTCATGGTGTTCCGATGTTCCAGTATCAGATATTGAGTGCACTGTTGATACGGAAAGTGGATGTGGTTAATCCATAGGGTATTTCTCAACGCTAGGCTGAGTTACATTTAATAGTTTAGAAGTTTATCCTTCTATTTTCTCGTACGTCTACGAGAAGTATCACCCTTAGAATTTGTCTCAATTTATGATTGGACCTTTGATTCAACGGGTTCCTTTATGCTTCAAGAAGCTTCACACTTGTAGGTAACCATACTTCTCCTCTTATCGGTTTGATTAGGGAGTTGAATAGTTTTATTTGGTACCTCTATTCTTTCTGGTATATTCCTAGCAAGGTGATAGGATTTTGTGACATTTCTGTCATTAGTAAATGTATTTGGCAGGTTATTTGCAATATGTTGCAAATTGATGATTTTCTGAATTTGAATTTCAGATTTACGAGTACGTGGATTTGAGGTGTCAATGTAATAATGTCTTTGAACATTATAATTGATTTCCTGGCATTTTTATTGGTACTTGAATTCTCCCCCTAATGCTTGGAAATGTACCTCATGAAATGTAGGCATACTGGGTAATAAATAGATCCTCTTGAGAGAGGTTTGAGAGATATTGTGATTGATGGATATTGGTATCTCAATATAGATCCCCAATTCCCGTGTATACCCATTAATGTATGCTATGGTGGTGAGAATGGTGCATTTATAGTGTAACCAAAACTTACGCAGATAGGAAATACTTAGTGAATTTCCACGTACTATTTGTAGAGGGAAGTTCGATATTCAATTAGTTGTAACTGAATCATTTATGCAGCGTGTAAAACTATATGATCCAACATTGAGTTGATAAATTGCAATTCTATAATGATGGTCTAATAATATGCTTAATCTTCTTTATTAAATATTCTACTTAGCCATTTTGAGTGTGAACATATAGGACAAAATTATTTGAATTCCTAGGGCCTTACAATAATGATTGAAGGCATGCAAGGAAGATTTTGTAGTGTTGTCCTTTCAAATTGATTGAATTCGATGTTCTAAGTAATGAGTTCACAACCAATAATTTAGTATAATTTTGGTGAATACATGGTTTATGTGTATAATATACACATATAAGATCATATAATAGATGAATCTATTAAAACCATAAAATATCAGAATAAACTGATAAATGGTTGTATAATACCATGTATGTCTTCTTGAATGTGTTCAAGAAAATAGTTTAGATGAACTTTTAATTTGATGGCCTTAGAATTATTTTCCCTATGACACATGTGGTGCACATAAAATTTAATAATTGTGGAAATGCAATATTATTTAAATAATGACCAATAGAATTGCTAGTATTTTTTGTCATCCAATGTTAGAATGATCAAGACGATAATGTCTAGTCTAGGATGTATTGACATTCTAAAAAAACTTGATATGCAACATGTGATACGGGTTTGATAAATATGTAGTACAATTATGTAGGAGAGATGACATTATTAAAGTATCACTTTATTATATCCATTATTTTAGATAAAGAGAAGTTTATCTTTATTATTTATATGAGTTTCAATGTGGAAACCATTTTAACGGATATTTTTATGACTTAGTGAAGTACGAGTAGAATCTAGATAAATTGTTATCTAAGATTATAACTTGAGTACTCATAGATAGAATAATTTATGGTATTTATGTGAGCCAACAATTATTACATCGCGTCATGCGATTTTTAAAATATTTCCTTATCTTTTGATGAGATCTTAGGAATATTTTGTTTCACTAAGTATATAGTTTGTGGTACCATTGTCCACAAAATGCATCTCTTCCTTTATTGCACCAATTCCCGTAGAATCTATATGTAAGAATTTTTGTATGAAAATTCTTTCAAATATATATAATCGTTGCATATCTAGTATGTAACAATAGTGTTTATTTGAACCAATTTCATGATAATTTATTGTCTTTAATATGAATTATCCCTCATAAATAAATAGATAGCGAAGTATCTAATATATATTTGTATGGATCCTAATTAAAGTCTTCATATAGATCATTTGTGGTATATTCCACGATCATGTTATTATGCTGAGAGATTCTCCCCCTGATGTATAGTTTAAGTGGTATTTATATCTTCTACGTGAGAGTTCGAACCACTTACATCATGCATATGGGAGATGAAGTGTGCTTCATATTTTCTCTCTTTAATGATGTGTCTATATTGCACGGATAAGATACAAATTCACCAGTTGTTTAGGGTCTTACATTTCTTAGAAACATGATTATGACTACATTGTTGTCATATTTAGACTAAGAAATTTGTTGAAGTGTCCATATGGCTTGTGGTAACTCTTTACGATTATATTTGCTTGACTCTATTACTGAGGTTTCAAATCATAAAACTGAAGTTTTAAGCAAATATTATGAACATGGTTGAACTCATCTATAATTTTAAAGACTAATAGATGGTTATAATAATAGATAGTCATAGAGAAGACTATTGATCTATGTTCATAGCATTTAAAGAGTAAACCATATTTTATATGAATTTCGACGCCTATTCAGACTTGAGGTTGATGTGAATATAGTTCCTTATAATGTATAAGGCTCCAACTATGTATGTATCTAGGATAAGCTCATTATCTGGATTAAATTCAGTGAGAGCATAAAAAAATCCGTGTACTGGTAGATTCATTATGATATCCATAGCCAATGTAGGAAAACTGGATTCACTATGAGTGAGATGATCAAAAATTTTCTGACCATTGATCCTACATCTTAATGCATAAATTTGAATATGTAAATCAAGGAAACTTGAATTTAAACATATTGTAATCTCATAAATTTGAAATAACGATAAGAATCCACTTTACTAATATAGAGTAGACCTTTGAAATTCATTTTCTAATTGGATACGCATTTTGAGGAGTAAAAAAATCCCACGGCAATACAATGTATTACCTTGTGTATGACCAATTTTTAAGAAATGAATCAGGTAATCTCATAATTAGCGTAAGCCTAATTGAATCCGAATATAAATTGAGTATGATCATGGGAGATAATCACCATATGAATAATAAGGTGTAGATCCCCTTGTAATACATATGTATCACCTTATGCATACCAAATTTGAAAAAAAATGGATATATGGTAATCACCAAAAAAATGGTGTAGACCATTTATTCAAAAATTCAGATTTATTTTGAGGATAATCACTATACATGAGGCATGGTGTAGATCCTATTATAGTACATGAGTACTATTTGCATATAGTCAATATAAAAATTGACGTATTGGTTATTTCAAATTTGAGATTAATTTGCATTGGCATGAAATATATGTATAGCTTAAAAATAAACTAATGGGTAGGATAATTATGCTACAAAGGGATTATAATTTGAAGACAATGAAAAATTATCAAACAATGGTTAAAACACAGTTGTACAATAATAGTAAAGGTCTAAATGTAAATACACATAGTAAAAAATTTCGAAGAACTTTCTGTACGAAATACAGAAATTGCTGAAAATAAATTCAGAAAGCATAATTAATGATTATTTGATTGGCCATGACCAGGACTGCAACCATTTTGATCCATGCGTGGAATAAAATGACTATGGATTGTATTTAGTCCATTTTATAGGATAAATAAACGATTATTTAGTTTTTTTTAGAGAAAAAAAACTAACAAATGCTCCAAGTCCTAGCGGCCGTAGCAAAAGTGCAGGAGACCGTCGGCCGACTCTTGGTACTTCGAGCCGCCGCCTGCGCCCATTTTCCTCCATGAGATTAACTCCAACAAAGCCAACCTGCAGCTAGCTGTTCAGCCTCCATTTTCCTCCTGGCGCCCGCAGTAGCCTCACCAACGGCCGGCCTCTAGCCGCTTCTTGGTCTTGCAGCAAGCCAACCAAAAAAGAAAGAATAATTAGATTTATGTCATTATAATTTTGCGACTTTGGAGAAATGTCATTATAATTTGTATATTTAGATTTATGTCACTTAAGAATTGTATTTCTCTAGAAATGTAATGATATATTTCGGAATTCTCTAAAATTGTAATGACATATTTCAGAATTTTTTAAATTTATAATGACATTGATCTAAATATGTGAATTGTAACGACATTGATATAAATATGTGAATTGTAATGATATTGATCTAACTTTTGAAAAAAGAAAGGCGAAACCGGGAAAGGACTATGCTCAGAAGGGGAGGGGAGAGCATGGGCGAGGGACTACACAGTCAGTAGCTGCATCAACGACAGTGGTCATGTAGCTGGCGGCGATGGCGCTGCTCCGGGGAAGCGGGTATTTGGAATTCCACTGCTGAAAGCCTGTCGCCCGCCACCACACAAGGAAGATGAACAGTGCACGGGAGGGGCAATGTGGGCAATACAAAGTATGTAGTTGTATAGGTGGGTCTGTGTAGTAGAAAATGTCATGCAGGCATAGAACAGAAAAAAAAATAATGACATATGAGCAAATACTAAAATTTTAATAGTATTTTTGGCGTTCTGAAAAATAACGGTGGCAAGAAGGAAATTAACCCTTGATTTACTTTCAATTTATATGCTTATTTCTATTTCATGTTTGGCATTGTTCTGTAATTGACCCAAATATGGAGTGTAGACTACATTAGGCATATACTGCGTTCACTATCATGGTCTCAGTTACTGCACTTTTACTATGTTACTACTTGATGTTTTGATGATTGATGAGTGTAGACTAGAGGTAGTCTCAAGTAACATTCATCAATTATAGAATGGGTGGCCGCTTGGTCGACAAGATCTGAATATGTTAGAGCACCAGTTTATATCTATATATGTATATGTAGACCCTGATCAATATTCTTCATTGACAATGTTATCCTTTTTTTTGTCCATAATCTTTTGTAAATAGCATAAAGATAATGTCAAACAGTTATGTGGCATCTGCCATACTTTCTTGTCAAAAGATTGTACTGAATTGAACTAGCAGCAATTTTTTATTAATTATTCACCATTTATTAGCTGCAAGGTATATGAAGGCCGGCCAAATGAAATGTTGTTCAATAGTGCTTCTCATATATTTTGGTTTTGGTTCATGTATATTTGAGTGTCTGAGATATGATATTTGAGGGTGTGCTATATTTTGCTGGAGTGTTAATTGCACTTGTGAACATAAAACCAAATGCTAGAAATTTTTTATTTTCTCTATGGGTTCGACAGCGGAAGTTGCAACAATTTGGTGAGCCTCGACATAGTAACTAAGCTTCAACTTCCCACACGTGCACATCCACACCTTACCATGTGCAATGGCTCAACGATAGCGGTAAGGTCAAGGTAACACAAACTGCTCACATCGAATTTTCCATTGGTACATACTTCGGAGTTGCTGATTTTGATGTAGTACCAATGCAAGCATGTTCTCTATTACTTGGTAGACCTTGGGTATATGATACTGATGCTACACAACATGGTAGGAGCAATAAGTACACATTTATGTATAAAGGAAAGAAAGTTACATTGCTTCCTATGACTCCTGCTGAAATTGTGAAAATTGAACGAGGAAAAACATGCTAGGGACGCACAAAAGAGCAAACAACTTTCTGAAAATCAGCAAGTAGCTAAAACACTTCGAGGCAACAAAAAGACAAAGTTGTTTCTCCTTCCTCATCACAAGTTATTAATCTGAAAGGATGTGTCATGCATGCAACTAAAACTAACCTTGCAGTGCGTAGTTTTCTTGGTCTTGCAGGTTTCTACCGGCGTTTTGTGAAAGATTTCGGCACCATAGCCGGTCCTTTACCTGAGTTGACCAAGAAGGGAGTTACGTTTACTCGGAAGCCAGCACAAGAACAAGCTTTTGCCACACTCAAGGATCACCTTACACGTGCACCTCTACTTCAGCTACCCGACTTCAGTAAGCCTGTTGAGTTAGAATGTGATGCTAGTGGTGTTGGAATAGGAGGTGTGCTGCTACAAGGAGGTAAACCCGTGACCTATTCTAGTGAGAAATTGCATGGTCCACAATTGAATTATTCTACCTATGATAAGGAATTATATGCCTTAGTGCGTGTGCTTGAAACTTGGCAACATTACCTTTTGCCTAAGGAGTTTATTATACATTCTGATCATGACGCACTCAAATATTTGAGAGGGCAAGCTAAACTGAACCATAGACATGTTAAATGGGTTGAATTTATTGAATCTTTCCCATACATTGTGAAATACAAGAATGGCAAAGAAAGTGTGGTTGCTGATGCATTGTCTCGTAGGATGTTCTTTATCTCAACTTGATATTAACGTTCCAGATTTGGAAAAGTTTGAAAAACTTGTATGTTGTAGATAAAGAATTTGCTGAACCATACACTAAATGTAATGATGGGAAAGGCTGGAAAAAATTTCATGTTATGACGGTTTCTTGTTCCATGTAACAAGCTATGTGTTCCAGATTCGCCCGTACGTTGCTGTTGTTGCAGGAATCACATGGCGGTGATTTAATGGGACATTTTGGGAGAGAAAAGACTTTGGCCCTGCTGTCCAATAATTTTTATTGGCTAAAGATGCGGAGAGATGTTGAACGATTTGTGCAGCGTTGTGCCACATACATAAGCTAAGTCCAAACTTAACCCATATGGTTTGTATACTCACTTCCTGTTTCTAGTGCACCTTGGGAAGATATAGCATGGACTTTATTGTGGGATTGCCTAGGACAAAGAGGGGGAGAGACTCCATATTTGTAAGCGTGGATAGGTTTTCTAAAATGACACACTTTATTCCCTGTCACAAGACCGACGATGCTTCACATATTGCTGATTTATTTTTTAGGGAAATTGTGAGATTGCACGGGATGCCTAGAGCCATTGTTTCAGATCATGATGTGAAGTTTATGAGTTACTTTTGGAAGACCATGTGGGCCAAGCTTGGCACAAAATTGCTGTTTTCAACAACTTGTCACCCGCAAACTGATGGTCAAACAGAGGTGGTAAACCGTACACTCTCCATGTTCCTGCGAACAATGATTAAGAAGAACTTGAAAGAATGGGAGGACTGTCTTCCACATGTTGAATTTGCATACAATAGAGCTGTCCACTCAACAACACAATTGTGCCCGTCTGAAGTGGTGTATGGTTTTAAGCCAATCACACCACTTGATTTGCTGCACTTCCTTTTCAAGAGAGAGCAAACATGGAGGCAACTAAGCGTGCAGAGTTTGTGAAAGTTATGCATCTGAAGACCAAGGAAGTTATAGAAAGAAGGCACGCTATTTGCTCAAAAGACAAATAAAGGAAGAAAGAAGATGTTTTTCAAACCAGGAGATCTTGTTTGGTTTGTACTTGCGCAAGGATCGTTTTCCTGATTTGAGAAAGTTTAAATGATGCCCCGTGCTGATGATTTAAAACCCTATTTGGGAGCTGACGATGAGCTTGAGTCGAGGACGACTCCAATTCAAGAGGGGGAGGATGATGAGAACATCACTTCACATGATACACACATGGAGCCTCCACCTACAATTCAATTACTAGGACCAATCACACGCGCCCGTGCCCGTCGCTTGAACTATGAGGTTAATTCTTTCCTTAGCAACTATGTTAATATTTGTTTGGACGGGATGCTACTGAATACTAGTGATATTTTGTGCTTAGGAACATGGGAGGTGGAATAGAAGAGTTGGAGTTGAAGACGGAGTCGCACGGATGTTTTGAAGTCAAGATTTCGCTGGTTCGGACTACATCGACCATCATGCACCAAAATGGGCATAACTTCCTCATACGAAGTCCGTTTGGCGCGTTCTTTGACTTTTTGGAAAGCTGAGGAGAAGACGGATCGTTTGCCGTTGGTTTCACCTCTTTTGGAGTCTCGAGTCGTTCTGTGTGATTGAAACCGTCCTGCGTGACAGAACTGGGCCGTGTTGGGCCATAGTCTGAGTCTGTTCACCTTCTACTGAGTCTGTTTGCCTTCCACAGGCTGCCCACGCCCTATATAACTCACTCCAGCCGCTTTTCGGGTTAGGTTTTGCTTTGTTTGCATCTACACTTGTGTGTTTAGATCCCACCTCTTGCACCGAACCGATTGGCTGCTGCATTGGCGCTTGTGAAACCTCACCTTATCATCGTTTGTCTGTGATTTGGCATTCGACTTGTATCCTTCCTGTTCTTGCTTGTGTTCTTGGGTTCGCTTGCAGGAATTAGCCTTCGTGGTGAGGTCAATCGCGTCCTGCGTGGTTGATAACCAACGGAGACAGTGGTGTAACGATTGCAAGGTTTTGATCCGCCGGACCGGAGCCTTGGATCGCCAACGTCGAGATTCTCCACCAACCCAAGTTATCCTTTACCTAGCGGAAGATCGGGACCAATCCCCCATCAGAAGAAATACCTTTTTTATGCTAGGATGCATTTATTTGTTCTCAGCAGTTCTGGATGATTTGCATTAGAAGTTATCTAGACATCATGCATTTATGTTGTTTGCCCTAATTAATATAGTCTGTGATAGTCACAAATAATTTCAAAGAGTCGTCATCATTATTAATTATAGTATGCTGACATGGTGACAACTTTGTGTACTCATCATCCTTTTCTACTGCTAATTCTTGACAATCCACTAAGTTATTGGTACTGATGTTCTTCACTTTGTATTATCAGCATCAACAAATCTTGAGCAGTATGATTGAGCCCTTGCTTGTCTTCAGCTTTAGACAAAAAAAAAACTGGATACATCCACTCCTGACACTTACCAAGCACAACCTGCAACTTTGCCTTATGATGTTGGTTTGGTTGTGACAGATAACCCTGGTAAATGATTATTAACCTCATGTTGCTCATCAATGCTTAGAGTTTGATGTTTCTTATGCAGAGCTTAAGAAGTCAGGCAATTAAAAGGAAAAATGATGAGCAGCAGGAGACATTAATGATGGATGAAAATGAGTCATTGAGAAAAGGTGTCCCTGAAGATAAGCCCAATGAGGAAGATGTCTGCCCAATTTGTTTTGAAGATTTTGTTTCTCTTAAGCCTAGAATAAATGAATAATTATTTTTCACATCAATAGGATCTTCAGGAATCTAAAACATTTGCTGCCATGCTCACAAGTTAGTTTGTTGTATTCAGTTATCTTCAGGAGTCTTTTAATCTTAATGATATCTTGATCCACTTTCAATGCTTATTATGCTTGTTTACAGATTGATGTATTTATCCAAGTTTTTCAAGCTGATTGATGGTCACCAACTTTTAGATCTTTGAAGCTCTAGTCTCCAATGTATATAGATTATGTACTGTTTTTCTAGGACCATCTTTTATTTGCTCCTAATTATAACAAACCAAAGCCCCATACAAGGCTACCCTGTTATCTAGAAAAGAGCCTGACTAAATATGTATTTGTGTGATAAATACTCTCAATTCTTACTGATTCTGATTTGTTTTTACTTTTTTCTTTCTTTTGTCAGTCCTGCTACAACATATTTATTATGTATGAATAGTTTTGACATCCGGTGTCTCCAAATGTTTTTGATTTCTGACATATCTTCAACATGTTTGTGTACATAACAGGTACATACATGGTCTGCATGCATCAATGATGTAACATTAGCACTAGCAGAAGCAGGGATTCAAATGCGGGACATTGTTACATCTTAGAAGGTGTTTGGTTGGGTTTATTTTAAGTGTTATCTATTTTCGGCGCAAACAAATTATATTAGATTGTGTTTGGTTTGAATGTAATGATATTAGATATCACGTAATATGATTACAGTCTAGTAATCAGTACATTACATTCTAATCAGGCTGGTATCAGATTACGTTACCAGAATATATTATACTTGTCAACCAAACATTGTAATGTAAACAGAATACATTACACTTGTTAACCAAACAAATTTAGTAATCTAATACATTGTTATCACTTAGTATTGTAATTAATTTCATTGCCATTTACGTTACCTTGAGCAAACTAAACCGCAGTGTTGGGTATCTGTGTTCCACTCCTTTGCTCGGTATGTCATTGTTGTAGATTCTGCTGCTTGAGGATAGATGTAGAAAGCCATGTGTAGTGTAGAGAACATGAAAAGCACATCTCTTGTAATTATGTGTTGCGATCGATTTCTTGTCTTATTTTTATATGCAAGGTATATTCTAATAAGATCCACGAAGAAAATATTATATTTAAAAATGCGTTGTATTTTTTAAAGGGAAGTTGTAATCTTACCTTTCCCTATTTTTGAAGCTTTAGCGCTGTACTTTTGTCTATGCAATACATCGTTGTATTTTTTACAAGTAATAGCTAATATAATATATAATTAAATCTATATCTAGATAAAAATATATCATATTATTTCTTATCATTGCATTACTAAAGGTCTGTTTGGGGAAACTTCTAGAATCTAAAGCTAAAATAGATGGTTCACATTCTGACTCAGATTGTGAGAACCAATAGCTGCAGAATCTATAAATGAACTAGAAGCTGGAGAACACCAGTTTCTCCAGATTCTCCTCGGACTAGCTAGCTACTGAGAATCTCTAGCTATCAAAAACTCCCAAACAAGCCCTAAGTATGTTTGAATAAATATCAAGTTCTAACTAGGCCTTTAGGGTTTTATGTGGCCCGTGAAATTAATACTAGGCCACTAAGGGGAAAAAATCTATGGGGGAGGGCCTCAAAACCACTGCCGTGAGGCCTTCCCGGATGACTGCCACGTGTAGGCAGAGAAAACCAATGACGCACGGAGAGCCAAGGCAAGGAGCCGGCGGGGAGGACTGCGTTGCGGTCGGCCGATGCGAGCCCCAGCGCGGGAATCCGACGGTGAGGCCGCAACGTGACGTGGGGCTAATGGTGGCGGTCCGACGCGAGCCCTAGCGCGGGCAACAGACGCGAGGCCGCAGCATGATGCGGGGCCGACGCGGGGCGGTGGAGGCGGAGGCATGGGGGGAGCGGTGAGGTTGGTGTTGTCGGCGACAGTGGGAGGCCGCGACCACGGTGGGGCAGATCTGCGGCGCCGAGAGGTCTTGCAGATCTGGGGCGAGGCGACCGGAGCATGGAGTCGACGTCGAGGATGGCGTGACCAGAGCACAGCGATGACGGCGGGCGATGACCTCCTTGCCAGACGCGGGCGGCCGACGCGAGCTAGCGAAGATGGAGGCCACGACTCGTTGGTGTTGCCATCAGGCAGGCGCGCAGCGGAGCCGGCGAGGTGACCGGTAGTGGCAGGCGACAGGGTCCAGCGGCGCGGGCCCAGAGCGGGCGGTCGTCGTGAACCGGCGGAGGCGGAGGCTACAAGGGTCGCCGCTAGGCGCGCTGCGAAGCTGGCGAGTTGATCCTGCGGTGGCACAAATCTGAGATGGGGCCTCACAAAAATGTTCTCCACCTACACGTGGCGGTCATCCGAGGAGGGTCCCACGGGAGGGGATTTGGGGCCCTCCCCCATAGAATTTTTTCCCACTAAGGGCCGCGGTCGCGCGCTCTTCTTCCTTTGACAACTGACGGGAGATCAAAATATAGATAAAGCCAGATTTTTTCGATTTTTTCGTAGAGCGAAATTTAAAATTTTGATAAGAGTATATGTAGATTTAGGGCAAACATCCACATCACTAGCAATTAGCTACTAAAAATTAATCATGGTTGATCTAAACAGTACAGCTAATAGATGAATAGCTTCTTGCCTAACTAACTATTATTCCATTAGTCTATAACACTAAACTAATTTGAGCTAATACTAAATTTTTGATGGTATTACCCTTATCCCCATATGTAACACGTAAAATATTGTAGTAAGAATAAAATTGACTTTAACTATTTATTAGCCTAAAATATTGAAACAACATAGACTAATTTTTTAGCAAGCTCAAGCTATTAACCAACTATCTATTAGTTTTAGTCATAAAAAACCTTACTACCCTAATAAAACTAAACTAGCGCTAAATGTCACGCGTCAAAACAGGTTGAGTAAAAAAATGTACGGAAAATTACTTGCATGCCATTATAATTTTTAAAAATTGCTTACATACCACTATTAGTGACACATCAATGGCATATTGACAAACCGTGAAAATTATAGTGGCACAGAAAAAATTAACCCTATGGGTGTAGAGTTGACATGTACGTATTGGTTCAATGCTAGCCCTACATACATACATGGAGTGTGTGTGCTCTCTGAGGCAGGCAAGTATGCACATGCAGCACAAACATATATATATATATGGCTGTAAACTGACAAAATATATAAGTCGCTAAGCTAAACCAAACACATGACGTCGGCAGAAAAATTGGCAGATAGTGGCAAAAGTGGCCTCTTCTTTTTTAACACGGCGGCCATGGACGCCGGCCGGCGACGTCGCCCGAAACCGGCGATCGAGACGTCGGACGCCCACCGGAACCGATCGTTTCCACGTAAGCTAGCCGCCGGACTCTCGCGCGCCGCGGTCGCTGACGCGCGCGCGGCCGGCCAGCTGGGCGTGGCGCTGTCCCAGTACGTGAGATAGATGCTCCGGCTGGCGGGCTGCGGGCGTGTGCCGCGCGCGAGCTCCGGCGAGCGCAGAGCGGTACGGCACGAGTTGCGGAGGGTGGCGCGCGTGTCTTCCCCGTTGCCGGCTCGTGCCCTCCCACCTTTCCCACTATGCCCCTCCATGCACGTGTATAATAATGCATGTCAGCTAACCTAACATTTAGACGTGACAACTAAGAAAGTCAGCCAAGTGATACCCTCTATATATTCGAATATGCTTCAAATTAAAGTCAATAGTTTTACAATGCGAGAACTGAACATAAATTTTGTATTTTTATACAGATCACAGTTCACCCATACAGAATTTCAGAATTTGGTGTTATCATAATTAATTTTCAAATTAACGATCACAACTTTTGATACAAACATGTCCGGTTATTATTGTCATCACTAAATTAGAGAAAATAATATAAAATAATTGGTAATTAATATGTTGTTGTTCAGCAACAACAATATATACAATATCATCATTACAGTGGATCCACCCCTGACAAGAGAGAGATTAATAGTCATATTAAGATTAACTACCATATTTTTTAAAATTCTAGATAAAGTTTATTTGAAATTATAATTGAAATATTTATACGATTCTAGTTGTTTTTTTATACGTGGTAAACGGCGCTGCAGAAACTTTTTCGTAGTGCAGGCGGCAGCGTACGGCACTCGTACTTACTCCTGCAGTTAAGCATCAGCGAGCTCTAGCTTCTTCAAATCCAAAATATATGGAGATTTAGCTATCACTTAATTGTCAACTCTGTACTTAACTCAGCAACAGTGCTAGCTGCCCCAACTAACAGCACAATGTTTACTCATATAGTAGTACTATACCCTAATTAACAAATAAAACGTACGTGATAAAAATAATTAAAGTCAACTCGATAACTGATCATCAGCATCTCTATGTGCAGAAGGAGCATCAGCATGAATTCACATGACACTGGCTTTTGGCTTCATGAAAGATCGCAGTTGCAGCAGCTCGGAGCCCCTATATAACGAGAGCTTATCAACACACGCAGTAGTAGTACTGTAGTAGCGCCTCGTCACAGTAAACAAGTATAGCTAGGACGATCACAATGGCGACGGCGCGGACACTGGCACTTCTCACGGTCGCGGGGATCCTCCTCGTCGCGTCCTTGTTCCCGCTCCTCGCAGACGCGCAGCTGGCGTCGCCGCCTCCCGCTGACTACGGTCAGTGTGGCTCGCCGGAGGCGGCGGACGGCGCGTGCCACAACGTGCCAAAGGCGCTGCGGCTGAAGCTGATCGCCATCCCGACCATCCTCGTGTCCAGCGTGATCGGCGTCTGCCTGCCGCTCATCTCCCGCTCCGTGCCGGCGCTCCGTCCCGACCGCAACCTCTTCATCATCGTCAAGGCCTTCGCCTCGGGCGTCATCCTCGCCACCGGGTACATGCACGTGTTGCCGGACTCCTTCAACAACCTCAGCTCGCCGTGCCTTCCCAAGAAGCCATGGGCCGAATTCCCCTTCACCACCTTCGTCGCCATGCTCGCCGCCGTGTTCACGCTCATGGTAGACTCGCTCATGCTCACCTACTACAACCGCACCAGGCGCAGCTCTCGCGGCGGCGGCGCCGCCGCCGCCGCCGTCGCCGACCACGAGAGCCCAGACCACGGCCACTGGCACGGCCATGGCCACGACGCGGCGGTGGCCAAGCCCGACGACGTCGAGGCCAGCGAGGTGCAGCTGAGCCGGAACCGCGTCGTCGTTCAGGTAACATATCGTTCACTAATTATTGCGCTCGACTCGGCCCATCTTCCTAGGGTCCACCCGGCCACTACAGCTAAAATTATTGAAGAATTATTTAAGATCTACAATGTCTTAAGAAAGACTAAATGGATTGACAACTTTACGTATTAAGAAGAACTTGTTAGATGATATTAATATTGCAACCATCATTGATGATTTTGCATCAAGAAATGTTAGAAGACATTTTTAAGGTGATCTATAATATATTTAAGGTAATGATCTTACTTTTTTTTACCGCTTAAAATTTTCTGTGATACATTAAATTATTTTAGTTAGTTGATATATAATAGTAAACAATAGTTCTTTGGTATTAGGGCCCATATTTATAATTTTGTGCCTCACAAAACTCAGGAACGGCACTGACTATAACCTGGAGATAATTAAGTAGAGTAATTTGTTTGATCTCGACGATTCGATCGCTGTCATCAAGAGCTTTACGTAGTTCCAACGTGATTTCCAAAGCAAATCAACAAGAGGATCGTCGTGCAAAAAAGTCAAATAAGCTTCCAAATCTCACGCAAGCAAGGACATGTTCCGTACTACGGTTCCTAAAAGATCGAGTAAAAGTCTTCGAGATAGTAGCTAGTGATGAACTCATAATGGAGACACTAATTAATTAACTTGTAGGACATAACCACTCCATGTTGACTTAGGGCGTATGGATTAAAATTTAGTACATGTCAAGTAGGATGTTTGGATATCAATTTGAAGAATATTTAACTAATTATAAAATAATTACATAACCGAAGGATTATTAGCAAGACGAATCTAATGAGTCTAATTAATCTATGATTAACAAATATTTACTGTAGCATCACATTGTCAAATCATGACGTAATTAGGCTCATTAGATTTGGTTCGTCAATAAATGATCTACATTTAATAGTCCAAAATAATATCTAAATATTTGATGTGACAGGAATTTAACTCCTTGATCCAAACACAATCTTAGCGTGTGTTTGGTTGGATGGATAAAGTAGGACACGACGGGGTGAGTCTGTTTTAGTGTTGTTTGGTTGAGAGATGAGGTGAGGTGAGATGCATATATCCCACTAAGTCCAGAAATATGCCACAAAATCTGGGATGCTAATATCCCTGAAAATTGGGCGGACCAAACTACCCCACTTTTTCCGTTTAGTTTCCATCTAAGAAGCATGAAGCGAAGTTGCGTCCGACGAGCGCGGGTGGGTGAGGACGGGGCTGGAAGCCGGCGTTCACTACGCGGAGATGGAGGTCAATGGCGATGACGTTCGTGGCATGGAGATGGAGGTCGGCGGTGGGGTCTTTCACAATGCAGAGGGATGGAGCGGGGTGGGGATGGAGACTGAGGCAGCGTTCATGGCTCGGAGGGGCGGTGCAGGGCTGGATCGGAGGCCGGAGGCCAGCAGCGTGCGCGACTCGGAGGGGTGGGTAGAGCTTGAGGTTGGCGTCGATGGTGCTTGCGGCATGGATCTGGATGCTGGAGGCCATCGGCAACGCTCGCGACGTGGATCTGGATGCTGGAGGCCAGCATCGAGGGGCATCCGCTAGAATCCAACCAAGGCGGCGAGAGTAAGAGGGTTGTCGGAGTCTCCGGTCGGTGGAGAAAAGGGACACCGGAGGCTCCATCCGGTGAGGATGAGGAGTAGAAAATTGATAAGAAAATAAAAGGCTGATAGGTGGACCTATTATTTTAGGGAGAATTGCTTGTTTGCCACAAAGTTTGTTGTTATGTTCTCGAATGCCGTAAAGTTGACGTCCTTTGTAATTTTGATACAAAGTTTAATGATTTATTTGCTCTTTTTCCATTTTCTCATTTATACTTTTTTTTATTTTCTTTTTTATTTTACAAAATTGAATCGTTGCCGCTGTCATGATGCGGCGGCGTGACTTAGCTTCCGGCGGTATAGCAGTGCAGTAGCTTGGCAACAATCTTTGCGCGTGACAGTGACACTTTTTGTGGAACGATTCAGTTTTATAAATAGAAAAGGAAAACGAAAAATAAGTTTAAATAACAAAATGGTAAAACAGTAAATAAATCAATAAACTTTGTGACAAAAATGCAAACCGTATCAACTTTGTGGCATTCGAGAACATGACTACAAACTTCATGGCAAATGAGCAATTATCCCATTATTTTACTGTTGCTAACGGTGTTAATTTTGGTGTTCATCCCTCTTATTCAATTCCTCAAACCAAACAAAAAATTAGAATAAATTCATCCATTCAATCAAACACGAGATGAAATGATCTCAACTCATAAAACTGGGACAGGATAGTCTCGTCACAACTAGTCGAGAACCAAACGCACCTCAGGTGACATGTTTTATTCATTTTTTCATGAAAATGACACGAGCGGATCGAGATTAGTCATGAAATCTTTCAACACATGGCACTTTTGTTGAACTGTACTGCAAGGGCATTGATTTTAGCTCCTCTACTTGTTCGTCCTTTTTTTTTAACTCCGTAGGAAAATAAGCCGCCTTGATTTTATCTTTGCATTGCAAAATGCTTTTAGGACAAACCTTTTATATTTCTATTCGTAACCATCGTAATATCGAAACTATGTAAAAATTGAAAAAAAAACTTAAATGCAGTCTTAAATTAGATTCTAAATTAAAAAAATCATTGACTTTTAAGTTATATTATAGTCATCCACACAATACCAAACGATCAATGCGGTTTTGATTATTGAATGAGTTTTTTTAAGGATTATAAGTTGACGTCGGTGCATTGCCAAGCAATCCACCTAAGGTTCACTCGAGGTGGTGAATATACATCTAGGAAAGTGTAACACTCTCAACCCGATTGTCGATTCTAAAAAACAAGAGCCAATATTTATACGAGTTTAGGTCTCCCAAGAGATAATAGTTCAACGCCTAATATTTTGGTAAATTATATTATGTCTAAGATTACAAAGGTACGAGCTTAAGCGATAAAAGCCTAAAAACATGAAAAGGATGAAAATGATATACCTCTAGGGGTGCGCCGCCCCCTAATTATATAGGAGTCAAGAGGCAAGTCAAAAAACCCAAGTCTTTATCCTGAGTTAGTTTCCCTTATGTCTGAAATTATACACCGAACCTAGGTGCTTATTTCCTAATGGAAAAAGTTTTCTTTATCAAGTATTATTCTATAGACGAATATTACTCCCAACTAAAAAACAAGACTCTTAATCCCCGAAATAATCTATACCAAACAAACAACCCTCGGGGGCGATTTTCTACGACGGTTTTGCTAACGTGACAGTCCACGCTGGCGGTTTTACTGAAGTGGCAGTTCACGCTGACGACTTTACTAACGTGATAGTCCATGTGGGTGGTTTTTCATGATGTGGTTGTCCACGTGGTTGCATGCTTGTTACTGCTATGGAAAACATTCTTTTCTTTGCTAATTAGATTGTAAATTAGCAAAATAATTTGGGTAATTAGTGGTATTTTGTTTGAGTTCGTTCATGCATGCTGCAGGTTCTGGAGATGGGCATCGTGGTGCACTCGGTGGTGATCGGGCTGGGGATGGGCGCGTCGCAGAACGTGTGCACGATCAAGCCGCTGGTGGCGGCGCTCTGCTTCCACCAGATGTTCGAGGGGATGGGGCTCGGCGGCTGCATCCTGCAGGCGGAGTACGGCGCCAAGATGAAGTCGGTGCTGGTCTTCTTCTTCTCCACCACGACGCCGTTCGGGGTCGCGCTGGGGCTGGCGCTCACCCGGGTGTACAGGGACAACAGCCCGACGGCGCTCATCGTCGTCGGCCTGCTCAACGCCGCATCCGCCGGGTTACTGCACTACATGGCGCTGGTGGAGCTCCTCGCCGCCGACTTCATGGGGCCCAAGCTGCAGGGAAGCGTCCGGCTCCAGCTGCTCTGCTTCCTCGCCGTCCTCCTCGGCGCAGGCGGCATGTCCGTCATGGCCAAGTGGGCGTGATCATGTCACACTGCAACTGCACACACACCAGCTGCGCGCGGGCACGCGCGGCGGCCATGCATGCATGATGCATGCATTCGGTGTCTATATATCATATGCTGCACGTACGTGTAGAGCTGGGAGATGGGCCGTACTAGGCCGGCTTGGGCCCTTCGGGCCAGGACCTAAAATGGGCCGGGCCGTTTCGGCCCAATAAATTTAAGGGCCGGGTTCACTACTACAAAGCGACACTGTAGCGGCGGGCAAAATCGACCTATAGTGGCGGGCATCCAGTCCGCCACTGCTCTAACGCCACTGCTATCGCTGGTTAGCAGTGGCGGTCAGAGCGCCCGCCACCACTATGTCAACAGCAGTGGCGGGCAGATGATGTCAGCACGCCCGCCACCACTATGTCAACAGCAGTGGCGGGCGCGCTGACCTCATCTGCCCGCCACTGCCGTTATCAATAGCAGTGGCGGGCAGATGATGTCAGCACGCCCGCCACTGCTGTGTATAAGCCATAACACAGAATGCTGTGATCCCACAAACCAAAACACAGAAATTATATGCTTCACACAGCCATCCACATACACAGCAGCAAAACATCCACATATCCACATACACAGCAGCAAAACATCCACATATCCACATACACAGCAGCAAAACATCCACATATCCACATACACATCCACAACAACAACACATCAACACAACAACCATCATCTCATCAATTTTCAAAATTCACAATATTTACATTCTTCCGGTTTTGTTTCGCAATAACCATCCATCAACACAATTCATTGTTTCACAAATACATGCTCATGCGGTTTATGTTTTCTTGGAAGGCTAACTCATATCTTAATTGGTTCGCCTTTTCATTCTTCCGGCCCAATCATACAAAGTTGGATGCTTGGCCACTTCACTCTCAGGATCGAAAAATACTCCAAGCTCATGAAGAATCTCATGCATCGTGAAGCGGCACATCCTTGATACGATTTCGTACATTTGTAATTCAGAGAGTTGGCTCTTCTCGGCAACGGTTGATGGACCTGACGCCTGCATACGTAAAATATAAGTAAATACGCTGCAAGTTATATTAGATTAACACACAAGAAATCAACTTACTTCTTTAGTATCCTCAGATACTGTCCGCCCAAACTTTCCTAAGTTATTGCTCATGAAATCACAAGTATAGTAGCCACAATGCACGGAACCAAGAGATTGTTTGTGACACTTCAAAATAGACAAAGTTAGAACGATATATAGTTTGGCTTTATCAATTGAATTAACAAATTTAAAAATATAATATTACCGGAAAGTTGGTTCTGATAAGCATTTCTTTCGGCCTCTGTGGATCATGTGGGCCACCTAACTTTTCCACGTAGTATCTATGTGCACTCTGAATAACATTTAATATATCTTGATATTCTTTTTTGGGTTTGTCGAGCGAGTCGAGCACATAAACCCTTGAGCTTTTTGGGTATATCAGAAGTGCAATCCAATGATCACTATCGAAAGAAGTAATATATGATTATGTTAGTTTCATAATCGATAAAACGTGTTTAAGTGGATATAGTGGGTATACTTACTTAAAGTTATATGCCCCACATATAATTTCTCTGTCCTTCCATTGATACATGCACCGCGCAATATACAACGCGGCACAACTCCTTTTGTTCTTCTTAAGTTTGTCTTCGTCTTTATTGAACATTTTTCTTTGAAATTTTTTCTTACCCGCAGTCCAGTACTTGCTATCATTCTGGTTTAGTGTCGGGTTCAGCACACTTTGGCTTATTAATGACGGGTTTAGGTACCCATACAATTTAGACTCGTCACAACCTCTTCTATGTTGATGAGCATCTTGCGGCACATCAGAATCTTCAGGAGGATTTTGGCCCATCTCACCGTGTTTCGTCCATATATAATAGTTCTTCACGAAACCATTTTTCAACAAGTGAAATCGTATGGTTTCACGATCAGAACACGGATACATCGCTTCGTTTTTACAAACTTTACAAGGACAATATATTGCCTCTTCACTCTGACGGGAAGCATATTGTGCGGCAGCTTCAGTAAATTCAGTTACTCTGTTAAAATATGCCACCACATCTCCGTCATTGGACGAGTACATCCAGGACCTGTGCTCCATCTAAAACATATATTATTTGAAAAAATATTAATAAAATCATTATTGTTAATTTTATTAATTTACAAATTGAAAATATATTGATTTATTATCGCTCATAACAACATTAATTAAAAATCCTCAATGCTTTAATTAAAACTACTTATTAAGCAGAAAAAATTATTAAATAAATTAACTATATTGGTTTCTCTCTCTCTCCAAACAACATAACTCTAGATCTATAATCATAAATCAAATTAAAAAGGAGATTAAAATGACGTAAATCAATATACAAGTGATGAATAATTGTGAGGAGGGTCATATTTGTTCATTTGGGAGAAGGTAACGCCGTAAATGGAAGATTATTTGAAAATTTCTATTCACAAACCCTAAATTAGAAAAACGATAATAACTCATTGTATACATGATTAAATACAAAATAAATGTGAGATTCGGAATGGATTTACCTCCTAGAATGAAATCCTTCAAAAGAAACGAAAACAAAGCCTCCCCCCTCTTTATCTAGATTTTTGTCGCCATTGTACGGACAAAATTGAATGCGAACTCCAGTAGAGCTCGGGGAGGAAGACGCTGCGCATTTATAGCTAGAATAGTAGTGGCGGTCGCAAGTGATGTCATCATTACTTTAGTGGCGGCCATCTTAGCAGCGGCGGGCAGCACCAGCGCCCGCCACTGCTATTGGTACATTAGTGGCGGTCCGGGCTGACGTCATCACCGACCGCCACTACTTTACCAGCAATAGTGGCGGGCGCTGGTGCTGCCGTCAGCACCAGCAACTCTAGTGGCGGGCATCTAATGGCCCGCCACTACAGTGGTTTTGCCCAACGCCACTACAGTGACAGTTTGTAGTAGTGGTTGGGCCAGCCCGAAGTAGTGTTAGCCAAGCCCAGGCACGGCCCAAAGCACGTCGGGCCTGGATGGGCCGGGCCAGCCCAAAAACGGTCCTAAATTTGTAACATTGTTAGACGGTCTCTTACCAGGGTTATTAAAATATTTATTTAATTTATCTTTGAATAATGAAATTTCTAGTTCACATAAAATAATAGAACAACCCAAAAAATAGGGGGAAATGAATTTCATTAATAATTTACACATGATACTAGTTCATTAATACTACTTTTTTTTTGCTCTCGAGCATATATATTTACATTTTTATTTATCCTATATATGAATGATTTAAATTTTGATTTGTCTTACACATGATATAGAACAAGGTATATTCAAATAGTAATTTGCAGACTTTTTAATTTTTAATAACATGTCTCCTCCTTGTGCATATGAATTATTTACCCATGGGCTTTTCTGAGCCGGGCCGGCCCAGGCATGGCCCACTTTAAGGGCCGTACCCGGGCCGCCCATCGGGCCTAACCTCCAGGCCCAAGTCCGGCCCTTGTATGAGCCGGGCCTACGTGCTTTGGGCCAGCCCAAGTCCAGCTGTACGTACGCGTGCATGGTTGATCTGGCTAGCTAGACTCTGGTTAATTAAGCTTGCCCGGCCTAGCTATTACCTCGATTTTGAGCTGCTAATTAAGCATGCATGGATGGTGTGGTGCGTGCGTGATCACATGCTGGATAAGTAGCAAGTGTTGTTGCATTCAGTGTATTCAGGTGTACAGTTCTGGCGTACGTACGTACGTTACACAAAACGTTTTAGGCTTTACCGAATTACTGTATTCCGATAGTGAGTGACAATATACATGATGACGAAATATATATATCCTGCAGGTCGATATGCCTTTGTGTAGAGCCGTTGTTGCTTCTATTCTTCGATATACTAATTCTAGTATTAATTTTGATAATATCTTAGCCGCTAAAAATTATATAATTACCTATTCAAACTATTGCCCTTTTTCTATTCAAACAATGTACCAACTCCTAATTGACCCACCACAATTTAATGGGGTGTGTTTTGTTCTTTTTTCTCAGATCAACATTGTAATTTCTACTTCTCTGAAACGAACGTACACGGCGAGTCTTTTTTCACTATCTCATCAATATAATAATAGATTAATTAGTCTATTCCATAAATTTGATCACCACAAATATATTTTAAGGTCGTTTCAGTTTCTAGTAGCTAGAGATTTTTGATAGCTAACTAATCTGATTAGTTGATGTTTTTCAGCTTTTGAAATAGCTCTCACAATCTGAGTCCAGAATATGAACCGTTTGTTTTTACATCAAATTTACAAGTAGCTACAACTGTCAAAAACTGAAACAAACAGACCTTTAGGCTCCTTTGACTCTCTTCTTCATTCACTATATTTAATTGCAACTAAATATAATTTTTCATTAAGATATTTATATTTATACCGGCTGGTACTATCGTCAAAATAAATAATAATAATAAATTTTAAACAATAACCCCAAAATTAGGTTCCAATATAACAACCCTAATTTTTAAACATCTACATTTCCCCATTTTTGTACTTTAAGTGAAAAAAAAAGTACCTTTGTATTATGGGTCGGAGGACTGCTACTTTTATCGAGCTCCTTCCGTGCCAAATTTGTTTCTTGGTATAACGACACTTCTGAAATGATAATCAACAAGATAATTTAAAGTAACATCCTCAGTATCAGGTCAAGTCAAATAAGCAATTCACATGAATCAGCTTTGCATCATCGTGATTATCTATGCTGCCACACTCATCAACCAGTTTTATCCATTAAATTAGAGCCAGTTTGAGTTTTGCCATTACGGCAATACAATAACGCAATGCACACTGCCATTAGACCTTTGCTAGCTCAGCTCCATGCGTCTAAGAAACACACAAGTTTCAAAATTTCAAAATCTCAAGGCGATATACATTGTTGATCTAATCTTACATATGAGCATAGAGAAAAATGAAGGCGGTAGAGGCTTAGAACTCTCGGAAAGAATGTCACAGTAATACCTGAACAAAAGAGAGCCAGTAAGGAAGGGAATGCAGATCTTATATTTCCAGTTCAGATGTATCATCGCCCGACTCTTCCTGTTCTTATTGACTCGACGAGGTGGCTCATCCTAAGTTATGAAATAGCACTAATTATAAGAGTAGCCGTATCTTTTTCTGAAAAGGGGAGCATGTGTATTGCAAGCAAACAGCATGCTTGATTAACTTGACCATCAGCACAGGACTAATCATTGGCAAAACCAAACGGTAATGCACATTCTGGACCAAGAATATTCAGCAAGGTTTAAAACATGAATAGAAGCTGAGATAGAAATGAAAATGAATGCATGTGGTCGCCTTAAATAATTGTTATGATACCTCCTTTCTCTTATTTGCAACTCTTTGGTTCTTGTAGAAATGATAGTCTGTAGATCTGCAATATAAGGAACTACACGTATATCAGTTGAACACAATATTATTTGGGTATTAAACATATCTGCAAATTGTAAGGTATAAAAATGATAGCCGCATTAGAGCTAGAAAACATCAACTGACAAAGTCTAGTAGAAGCTTTGCACATACACCAGAAGTAACATTGAACAAACTTTGAAAGTTCTTGCAGATAATTTTGCTTAGCTTGTTACCACTTACCACAAAGTATAGTAGAAGCTTTGCACCATAAGTACATAACAGAAGCAATCACAAAAGTTTTGCATCAAATTAATTAAAAGCATATAATAAAACAAAAATATGCCAAATAACAACATCAAGTACCCTTCGGCAAGCAGAATCAAATGATAATATGTCAAGGACCCTAGGGTCTCGGACGGTACTGCCGTTGCTACGCAGGTTGTAGCTCCGGCGAGGGGAATCGCCGGAGTTGGCCTCCGGCAAACCAATGGCGTCCAGAGAGATAGAGAGATTGGACAGGGGAAGAAGAATTAGAGAAGAAGTGAGGGAATCAGTTCTTTGTTAATTGCATAGAGCCGAATACATCCCTCTTTATAGCCTTCAGCCAGCTATTAGCTTCTAACTGATTTCTAATCAGTTCTAAGAGCAACTCCATTGTACTTGCTATTCCACTTGCTATCCTTAAAAATAGCAAGGATTGTCCAAAAATTGTCTCCATTGTACTTGCTATCTCACTTGCTATTTTAGGGAGCTTGTTATTTCTGTCACCAAAGTTGCTACATGTAGCAAGGCAGCAAGACTTGCTATCCATCAACCGCCCACTGTTCTCGCGCCAGACTTCATCCGTGGCACAAGCTTTTCCTCGTCGCAAGCGGTCGCCCCGCGCCCCCGCCCAAATCTCCGCCGTGGCCGTCACCCCGTCCCGATCCAGCTTCTAGCTCTCCATCCTCCCCATCGCAAGCCACAGCTTCGCTAGATCCGTCGGAAGCCGTCGCTCCGCCAGATCCGTCGGAAGCCAGCCGCACTTTCCGTAGCAAGCCGTCGCCAGCCGTCGCCCCGCAGTCTTCGTCGGAAGCCGGTCGCCCCGCACAGATCCGACTTCCCTGCTCTCTGTCTTCCGTCGCAAGCCGTCGTCAGCTGTCGCCCCGCTGTGGCCGTCACTCTGCCCAGATCCGGCTTCCAGCTCTCTGTCTTCCCCGTCGCCCCGCACAGATCCATCGCCCCACCCACACGCCGGCCGTCGCCCCGCCCAAATCCGTCACCGTCGTCCAGATCCGTCGGAAGCCCGCTGCACTCTCCGTCGCAAGTCGTCGCCAGCCGTCGCCCCGCACAGATCCGTCGCCCCGCCCACACGCCGGCCGTCGCCCAGATCCAGCTTCCATCTTGAGCTTCCTCATCCCTCTTCCAGGTAAACAATGATGCACTTTTCTTTTAAAAAACCACTGTGATTCTGCTCTGTTGCTACTATCATGACAAATTTCCAACATCATGAGATGTGTGATGAACTGATTTACAAAGTTTCTGAACCCACTTTGGTAGATAAGAATGTTATGAATGTTTTTGATGAATGTTTATGTGATGTTTCTGATGACTTTCACATACAGTTTAAATGGATAGTTTTATGGACATGTTGAATGGGCAAAACATTGATAGTCAAACTGATATTTGGGAAAACACTCCAATTCTAAGCCAACCTGAGGAACAAGTGCATGAAGAAGTGCATGAACAAGAAGCTACTTCACCCCAAAAAACAGCCAAGAAAAGAAGCAAGAACTTTACTTCAAAGGAGGATATTCTACTGGCCGTTTGACATTAAGAGATGGATGTGAGTATATATAGCCATTAAAAACTAGCCGTTACAAACTAGCCGTTACAAACTAGGCAAGCCACAACTCAAAAAACAAATGGTAGCTGTTCAGTGGCCGGTGAAAAAAAATTCAGTGATTAGCCGTTCAGGAAAAAATGGCTAGCTTGGTCAAACATCCCATTCTAGCCGTACCAGGCTCAATTCAGTTTGGTGATTGACGCTGAAAAAAAACCATTCTAGCCGTTGGTGGTAGTTGTAAAAAATTATTAAAAAATTGGCTGCATTGAAATAACAAGTTAACAATAGCAAGTACAATGGAGTAAGTAGCAAAATAGCAAACCAATTAGAATAGGGAGACTTGCTATTGCTATGAATAGCAAGTCAAAAATAGCAAGTACATTGGAGATGCTCTAACAGACTTTTCTCCTTCCCTCTCAAGCTACCACGCCGGCTGCTTCTACTAGAAGCTTGGGCCTGCATTGGTAGTACCTCCCCCACATTACATCACTCCCTCCCTCGACAAGCAGCTCGTCCTCGAGCTGGAAATTGGGATAGCGATCCATGAATGTATCTGCGTCCTCCCATGTGGCTGATGCCACAGGTTCACCTTTCTAGTGGACAAGCAGTTGACGAACGCCTCGAGCCAAACGAGACTTCGTCACCTGCTCCGGCTCTGGGACCACGGCGCCATGATGGATTTGAGGAAGAGCCGGTGGTGCTGACGGTGGTACGCCGACAAACTTCTTCAGAAGCCCCACATGGAACACATTATGCAGGCGAGCGTGTGGAGGTAGCTCGAGTTGGTAAGCCACAGGATTGATGACCGCCACAATGCGGAATGGTCCATAGAAACGAGGTTGCAGCTTCCCGGACGGCGCTGCATGAAGTGAGGCAGCAGCTCGATGGTGCAAACGGAGCCACACCCAGTCGCCCTCCTGGAAGCAAACCTCTCGGTGCGGTCTGTCATAGTGTTTCTTGTAAATGGATTGGGCTTGTGCTAGGCGAAACCGCACATCAGTAAGCAGTTCATCACGTTCTGCCATACTTTTGGCGATTGCTGCCACCCGTGACTCGCCTGGCTCATAAGAACGGATGGACGGTGGTTCCCTGCCATAGACCACTTTGAATGGTGTGTCATGGAGGGCAGACTGATAGGTGGTATTTTAGACATATTCTGCCCATGGCAGCCAACGCAACCACTGGCGCGGCCGATCACCCGTGAAGCATCTGAGATACATGACAATCACTTTGTTTGCTGCCTCGGTTTGGCCGTCAGTATGTGGATGGAATGTGGAGGACATGTGCAACTTGGCACCAATGAGACGCATCAATTCCCTCCAGAATATGGAAGTGAAAACTGGATCACGATCCGATACCAAGGACTGAGGAATGCCGTGAAGACGCACAATCTCCGCAAAGAACACTTGTGCCACGGATTCCGCTGTGTACGGATGTGCAAGCGGAATAAAATGACAGTATTTGCTAAAACGATCCACCACGGTGAGGATCACCGATTTGCCGCCTACGCGAGGCAGTGCCTCGATAAAGTCAAGGCCGACATCTGCCCAGACAGCCGTAGGCACTGGTAGTGGTAAGAGTAAGCCTGCCGGGTGTAGATGGTCAGTCTTGTAGCGCTGGCAAGTGACACAAGCACGGACAAAGTCCTAGACAGCACGCCTTAGATTGGGAGAATGACAATCACGGCGTATACGGTGTAATGTCCTTTGAACACCTTCATGCCCATTGTCATGGGTCATCGAAATGATCTCTTGCAGCAAAGGTGAGGCCGGGGGGATATAAAGACGACCATTGAACGTTACCAACCCGTCCACCAGAGCCCAAGAAGATGGTCTTTGACCTGTTTCCACCTCATTTTTAAGGGCCACTAAACTGGGATCTGTGGCATGCGCCTGCCTCAGACGGTCGATAAAAATGAATCCCGGACTGGATATAGCATGCAACACCGAATCATCCGTGTCCCGTCTAGACAAGGCGTAAGCTACTGTATTGGAGATGCCTGTCTTGTATTCCACCGAAAAATCAAACCCAAGTATCTTGCCGACCCAATGATGCTGAGGTATGGTGGCGAGCCGTTGATCGAGCAAGTACTTAAGGCTGAAATGATCTGTTCGGACCAGGAACCGCCGTCCCCAAAGATACGGTCGCCAGTGACGAATGGCCATGACCAACCCGATGAGCTCACGCTCGTATGCTGGCAGGGACTGATGTCGGGGTGCTACGGCTCGACTGAAGAAAGCCAGGGGGTGCTGATCCTGTATCAAAACAGCGCCAAACCCATGTGTGGAGGCGTCACACTCAACAATAAAAGGTTGCCCAAAATCAGGTAATGCGAGCACGGGCGCTGTAGTCACTGCCACTTTGAGTGCTGTAAAGGCTGCCTCAGCCTCAGTAGTCCAAGCAAATCCCTCCCGACGGAGAAGAGCAGTCAAGGGAGCCGCAATTGTGCCAAATTCCTTGACAAATTTGCGGTAGTAGCCTGCCAAGCCGAGGAACCCGCGAACAGCCCTCACGGAGCGTGGGACCTGCCAATCCGTGACGGCATGTACCTTTGCTGGATCCATGGCGACCCCCGTGCCGGAAATGACATGGCCCAGATAAGATATGGATGTTGTGCCGAAATCACATTTCGACCGCTTGACGAAGAGGTGAAGGCCGGAGTAGAGTGTCAAGGACGGTCCGAACATGACGCAGGTGATCAGTCCATGTCAAGCTATATATCAATATGTCATCAAAGAAGACAAGGACAAATCGCCTAAGAAACGGCCGCAAGACATCATTCATAAGGGCCTGGAACGTTGCCGGAGCGTTGCATAGTCCGAATGGCATTACCATAAACTCATAGAGGCCATCATGTGTACGAAATGCGGTCTTGGCAACATCCTCGGGCCGCATACGTACCTGATGGTAGCCTGAACGCAGATCAAGTTTGGAGAAGAAGCGCGCACCATGGAGCTCGTCAAGGAGCTCGTCCACTACCGGAATTGGATACGCATCTTTGATGGTGATCGCGTTCAGGGCGCGATAATCAACGCAAAAGCGCCAAGACACATCGGTCTTTCTCACCAGCAGTACAGGAGAAGAAAAAGCTGATGAACTTGCACGTATGATTCCCTGGTTTAGCATTGCGGCACATTGGCGCTCCAGCTCGTCCTTGTGTGCCGCTGGGTACCGATATGGACGTACGGCCACTGGTACTGAACCGGGAAGAAGGGTGATACCATCGTCGCGGGCGCGAGGTGGTGGCATGCCCCGAGGCTCATCAAAGACCGCAACAAATGTATCGAGCAGGGCTGTCATGAGATCCTCACTCATGCATGCCCGAAATGCTGGACTAACGGGTCCTGCCTTGCCATGCCAACAAACTTGATGATCGTCTCGCCAAAATGACATCGTAAGTGCCCCAAAATCCCATAGGATTGGACCCAATGTCGCGAGCCATTTTGTTCCCAGCACCATGTCATAGCCGGCAAGGGCCAATGAGAAGAAATCGCCTGTAAACCGCTCGTCATCAATGGAAAACGGTGCACTTCTGAAAATTCCAGGACAGGGAACGCGATCACCATTTGCCACCATAACATGAAGCTTCCCTCCTGACTGCAACTGCAGGCCTGTGCGGCTGACCACATCCTCAGCAACAAAATTATGTGTCGAGCCGGAATCAATCAGGGCGAGCAGCAGGATGCCTTCAAACGAAATGCATACTTGCATGGTTTCGCTGGTATGAATCCCACTAATAGCGTGTACTGAAATCTGCGGCTTGTCCTCTGTGTGATCACCCAACTCACGGTCATCCTCATCATCAGCAAAGGCCAAGTCCAGGAAGAAAATCCGCTGGCAAACGCGATTGTGGCCTCTGCTGAATTTTTCATTGCAGTTGAAACACAGTCCCTGTTTACGACGTTCTTCCATTTCTGCCTGGGACAGCCTCATAACCCGTCTCCCATCTCCTGCCAAAGCAGTCTGTGGCTGACCCAGTGCCGGAGGAACCAAAG
This sequence comes from Zizania palustris, assembly GCA_019279435.1. Classification (NCBI taxonomy): domain Eukaryota; kingdom Viridiplantae; phylum Streptophyta; class Magnoliopsida; order Poales; family Poaceae; genus Zizania; species Zizania palustris. The sequence goes on along the minus strand of JAAALK010000714.1, from coordinate 11,863 downwards.
CCCGCTGCGGAGGAGTCGGCAGAATTCCTTTCTGGTGACGATGCAGTGGCAGGGCAGCGGCTGCACACTGGTCACGAAGTTCGAGCTTTCGGGCTAGGCTCATTGCCATGGCGAGGGATTGTGGATTAAGAATCTCCACATCCAGGCTCAAGGGTGGCAGAAGTCATGCAGTGAACAGCTGAACTTTCTGGGCTTCCGTGAGAGTTCCTGCCCTGGGCAATAGAGCCTCAAACCGGTCCTGAAATTCAACCACTGAACCGGTTCGTTTGCATGCCACCAACTCGCCGAGAGGGTTGGAACGTAGTGGCGGTCCGAACCGGATATTGAGCAATTCGACAAAGCGCTTCCACGGAGGAGTTCCCTCATCATTCTGAATTTGCATAAACCACAATTGTGCACCTGCTTCCAGATTATAGGATGCCATCCACACCTTTTCTTCTTCGGCAATTCGTTGCTGTCTAAAGTAAGATTCACAGCGATTGACGAACGCCAAAGGATCAGATCGACCATCAAACTTGGGAAAGTCCATCTTCTAGAAACGAGGTGGCCTCTTTGTGTTGTACTCGCTGCCATGCGCGACCCGGAGCTCTGCTGATGAGGATTCTGTGTTGCGGTGCTCGAGTGTATCAATTTTGGACTAGAGTGTCTCCACCGAGGCAGTTAACTTGGCAATGAGGATCGCCAAATCAGTTGTAGAAGGTTCTGCCATTGTTGTAGAGGAAGAAGAGCTGGGGATCGGTATGAAGGATGATGACGATGTAGAGACCTTCGGCGCAGCGGAGGAACGCCTAGAATCTGATACCAAGTTGTCAAGGACCCTAGGGTCCCGGACGGTACTGCCGTTGCTACGCAGGTTGTAGCTCCAGCGAGGAGGATCGCCGGAGTTGGCCTCCGGCAAACCAATGGCGTCCAGAGAGATAGAGAGATTGGACAGGGGAAGAAGAATTAGAGAAGAAGTGAGGGAATCAGTTCTTTGTTAATTGCATAGAGCCGAATACATCCCTCTTTATAGCCTTCAGCCAGCTATTAGCTTCTAACTGATTTCTAATCAGTTCTAACAGACTTTTCTCCTTCCCTCTCAAGCTACCACGCCGGCTGCTTCTACTGGAAGCTTGGGCCTACGTTGGTAGTACCTCCCCCACATTACATAATATGATACATTTTCAGATCAATTAGTATCTGACTATATGCTTATTAGAAAAAAGGTAAAAATGTCATCCAAATATCCAAGTAAAAGAAGCAAAACCAGCATTAAGGTCTAAGGGGATGCTAATACTGTCAATCTATTGGAGTCATAAGCTATATGTTCGAGATAATACTATTCAGTGTCTTATCTGCTGAGATCTGACCTGCACTTGATTCCTGCGGCCTGCAGGTTTCAAACTTCAAGGAAAGATGTTAACTTAAAACTTAAGCTGAATGAGATATCCATCATACAGAGGACTTGCATGATTCAATGTAAGCAAATGAGATCGTGTTCAAGCTGACATGAGTATCAACTAAAAGGTGCATCAGCTAGCCACATTGCAATTTCTTTCTTTCGCATGTAAATTATTACTCAAAATATCCAATTATGCTTTCAATACATCATTTGAATCAGAGCACGTTCGGCCGATTAGCGATGCAAATCGATCATGGAATTTCAACAGGGGGCACTTCTCAATAAGGTTACTGCCATCATAGGCCTCCTTGAGGAAGACAGTGCTTCTTGCTCCCTTATTAGTGATGTAGAATATTCCATGATTTTTTACCAAACAGAGAAGTAGCTTACATGGCAGCCTGTACTCAGCATGGAAGACATCCAGCTTATCACATGTCAGCCGTCTCTCCACTGTCAGGCTCAAAAGCTCATGCAGAACAGCAACAGCTCGCTTCCGAGCCTGTGGTGTTGCAGGCTCCACACGCCTGGCATTCAGATACGGTGAAGGAAATGCCATCTTCTGCCACCTGACAACCTCCTCAAGATACTTCCGGTTCGGCCTAAATCCCGCTGGATACTTCAACTTGAAAGAAAAAGGACCAACAATATTTCCATCTTTAGGAATCCCTCTACAGTCCATTTGGAAGCCCTCAAAATTCAACTTCTCTTCTCGTGCTGTGACTGCTAGTGAAGAATCCCAATTCTCCAAACACAAGTGATCCAATCCCTTCACCTCACAAACTGAAAATAATTCAGGGTACCTAGGAATCAAGTTGTTTTTGAAGTTCTTGGGTAAGCCCAATTCAGATTGGATGAGCTCAACCTTCTCTAGAGGAATCTGACAGTCCAAAGACATCATTAATAGCTTCCTTAGATTATTCACCAAGATAGGCTCCATTAGCTCTCGTGCTTGGGCCTCCTCACTGGATATCTTTCTAGCCTTCTCAGTGAGTGTAACTGAAATGGGCTCTCTGGAGACACTACCACCAGAGACATAGAAGATGTTTGGGTGTCGCTCAATAAGTGAAAGGTAGTTCCATTTTTGGACAAAGCCAACCTCCTTTTCAAGGTCACGTACAAGGATGGAGTTTGTCTTTTGTGACAAGATGAGCTCACGCAGACGAAGAAGGAGAGCAGGCTTCTTTTGGAGGTCCATGGCCTTGTCAAGGCAAGGCTCACGGTGATAAAGCTTCTTCTTGGGCCTGCGGTCATGACCAGCTGAATATGAGGACATAGCCTTGAGTTGGATCAAAGGAAGTGTTCTGGAAATCAAAGATACATGTTCTGCCAATCTTCTTTCCATCATTTGGCATCAATGCAAATATATGTGTGCATCATAGGTCCAAGCCCCCAGGAGCACAAATAATGAAGCACAAAGCCTACAAAGTCAAATTCTGCAAAAAGAAAGTGAGAATTATATTCTTAGCCAATTTAAATAAGGAATGTATAGTATTCGCTCTCCAGAGTTCAGGTAACTGAAAAATAAAAGAGAGGAAAAATTCAATCAATCACATTTTAATTGTTGATATCGCTCCAAAAACTATGCGGAGTATCGTAGCAACCCAAACCATCTCAAATTTACCATAAAGTCATAATCAAAGCCAAAATAGTAGAAATACATGAGAATTCATAAAAAACATCGTACAAAACAAATTGAGACAACGAGTCAATGAAATCCAATTACACTTCACAAGGACTGTGGAGTAATCAGCACAACAACATTCAAAATAACAAAATATCAATATAACGACTTGGAAGTTTATGATTTATCAGTGACCGGTGGACCCAGGAATTTTATGATGGGGGTACGAAATTAAAAGGACTACAAACCACACACATAATATAACTGAAATTAATTTGACAACTGAAGTGAACTAATAACAATAAATGCTCAATTTAGATATGCATATATCATGATAATTTGTATCAAAAACCTAACACTAGTGAACTAACATAATTTCTAATGAATATTGAAAAGGTAGAATGTTACATTCGATTTGAGAGGAGATGGCATCTTCCATCCAAGCAATCCAACAGGACCTGCAAGACAGTACAATATACATTATACAAAAAGATCAATACAATTGGTCAATACGAAATGTGAAGAAGAATCTCTCCAATCCGGTCCCCTTGTTCAGAGATCAAACTCACAGTAACAGTTGGATTCCCTGAGTAACTTGGGATGGCAATCCCGTACAGCTCCCCGACGCTCTTGGCTCTGTTGAAAGGATTCGACTCGGCAGCAGGGCAGGCTCCTCGTATCTGGCTCGTCACTCGCCCGCCACTCGGCCTGCGACAGGGCGACAACCAGATACGGGCATGCGAGTGCAGAGGGGCGCACTGTCGCAGGGAGGCGGCCTACGGGCGTGCGGTGGCCGCTGGCCGGTGAGGCAACAGAACAGGCGATGGGCGGCGATGCGGCGGTCGATGGGCGACGAGGCGAGCGCCGGGTGGCAGGGGCAGCGGCAGAAACCAAAAAGCGGCAAGGCGGCGGAAGCCTGAGGGGCGGGCGTGGGGCGACGACGGGAGGTGGTGCCAGGCCGCGGGAAAGGGACGGGGCGACGCGCCGGCACTGGGCTGGGCTGCGGCCGCACTGTAGGCCGAATAACGACCGAGGTCGCGCGCTCTTCTTCCCCTAATTTTTTTTGTTATTTGAACTCATTTTCATTAACTCAAGAAATGCTATTATAACAAAGTACACATCTTTAAAGTATCAAAATAGTAAATCTTTCCCTAAATATTGGTATAGTCGTATTAAAACTAACTACTATATAATTAGTACTATATAATTAGTGAAGTGAGTTTGAGTATCTATTTATCTGTCTGTATATTGAATTACAATTATTTATTCACATCTAATAAATTATAAATATTTTATCTTCCTTTTTCTTTTTCTTATGTCAGCCCATTATAGTATCATCTCTTCTCTCCGTTGGCCCCACCTATTTTGGGTGTGTTTGGTTGAGATGTGGATTCTGAAAAAGATGTAAATTGTGAGTTGTAAAAAAACGGTTGTGAACCGTGATTTGTGAAAAAACTAGGAAGTTGTTTGGTTGAAATAGTTATGGATTTCTGTTTTGATAGTAAATGTATGCAATATCACTGATGTTTGGTTGCACTGTTAATATGTACTCTTAATATAAACACTAACTTATTTAATAATGTGCATTTAGACAATTGTTGTAATAAGATAACTAAAATGTATTTATATTTTCCAACAATCATATATTGACTTTATTCTTAGAAAACTATTTAGTTTCAATTACTCAATATCAACCAAAGGAGTATTTCATTAATAGAAAAATGTAGGTAATTTTCACCAAAAGTTGGTCGTGAGAATCTGTGGAATCAGGGGTACCCCAACTTCCTGTTTTCACTGCGAAAATATGTCGATTCTGGAAAAAACTGAGTACCTAAAAGAACTGTTTGGTTCAGATTCCAGCTTCAGAGCCAGAAGCCGGTTCAAAAATTTGAACCAAACAAACCCTTTATATGTAAGTTGATCTATTTTATATGGCAATTATTAATATATGGAAACCATTAATATATGAAAGTTGATCGGTTTTATATGGAAATTATTGATATATAGAATATTGATCGTATATATTGAAATCTATTGAAATTTGATTAGTTTTATATAGAAATAATAAATAAATGGAAAATATATTCATTACATAATATTATTTTTTGAAGCCTCATAATCCTCTTTCATATTCGTTCCCTTTTGTAACATCCCAAGAAATAAAAACAAATAAAATAAAATAAAAATATTATTTAAATCATTTCTGGATTTATTATTAAAGGAAAATTCTTAAAAGTACCCAAATAAAGCCAAACATGGAGAAATATTCAAAATCTGGACTTGAAAATTTTATGAGATGAACTAGAGGCCAAGATATAATTTTAAGAATTTTTACAAATTTTTACCAACAGTGATTCAACCTTTAATCAAATAAATGAATTACTGGAATTATTTTAAATCAGAAAACAATTTTAATTCCTAAACGGGCCGCAACCTTCAAAGTGACCGAGCCCAGCCCAGCCCAAGCCATGAGCCACTGACAAGTGGGACCGACCTGTCGGCGCTCGCGTCCCCTCTCTCCTCCCGCCCGCGCCCCGCCTGGCCCCATGTGTCAGCCTCCTCTCGCTCGCCCTCGCTCCCTGACACCCGTGGCCCGCCTGTCGACGCCGTTGTCTTCACGCTCGGCCACTGACAGGTGGGGGCCACCTGTCAGGATCTTCTTCCCCGATGGAAAGGGATCCCCTCTCTCCCGTCGGCGACCCCCACCTTCCAAATCCGCCGCCCCGTATCCGTTTTTGCCAAATTGACCGAGGGATCGCCTTCTCCGACCGCCGGGGATCTCATTCCATCAATGGCCGACGCGTTTTCACGCTTATGGAAAGCTTCCCGAAGCTTTTGGTAACCCTCGCCGAAGATGGAAATAAACCTTCGGGTTTCCCCGGTTTAACCTTCCATCCTCGCCGCCGGTGACCCCTATAAATACCCTCGCCCACGCCCCCTCTGCCCACACCGTAGCCGCCTTAGCCAAGCAAGAACAGAGCGCCCCGTTCCCAAATTTCGGGCTCCCTCTCTGCCTCGACTCCGGCGAGCCCTCGCCGTCGACTCCGGCCTCCCCTGCCCTAGCCGCCGCCACCATCGTGATCGCCAGAGCCCTCCCTACCTCGGCATCCACTCCGTTGGCCGTGGACGTCGTCGGATCGCCGTCGCCGTCGACCACCCGAAGATCCCCTACGTCTACCCTCGACGCCGGTCACCATCCGTCGCTCATCTTCGCCGCCAAAGGTACGAACGTGACCGCCGTAGCCTCCTCTTTCCATTTTCGCATAGATCTAGGACTTAGCCCCCTCGCTGGCGTCGTCGCCACCACACCCGAGCCCGCCGGAGCCGAGAACGAAGGGGGTACAAGCCCCTTACGCACGTGTCGTGCCGGACGCACTCATGGCCGTTCAATCTGTGATGAACGGCTAGGATTATAACGCACCCAGGTTTAATCCGAGGCGTCCATCCGGTCAAACCGGTACCGAGGCATCTGGGCCGTTGATCGTTATTTAAAATCTTGACTTGATCTCGTGCGTCCACGCGTACCCGTTCGCCACGTTTTAATCTGGACCGTCCATTCTCATTTAAACATCCCGCCTCGCATCTGGCCGCTGGATCCAGATCCAACGGTCCAGGTCGCTCGGGTCCACGCGCACAGTCACAGGTTCACGGTGAACCTGGTTCACCGTGGACCAGAGGCTGATTTCTGGTTTTAAATAAAATTCAGAAAATAGTTTAAACTTCAAAAATTCATATCTTGCTCAATTTAACTCCAAATTTCACCATTCAAATTTTGTTAAATTCAGTAAATTATTCTCTACACATTAATGCCATAAAAACAGTATGTTACTGTTCCCCAAAATATTCTTAATAAATAAATGAATAAAAACCCCTTAGGATTAAAATTAATAATACAGAAAATAAATTAGGAAAAATCCTAAAAAGTTAAACTTTACTGTTTTATGCAAAAACTCAGAATATTAAAATGTTACTTCACATAAAAACACCCACAACTATGTATGTTCCTTTATTTGGTGGATTTTATCTGTTTATTGAATGTATTATTTATTTTTCCGTATCGAGAAGACTACGAGTTCATCGAGGAGCAGGAGTTCCACCGCGAGGTTCCTCCATCCCCCTTTGCTGATCAAGGCAAGTCATCGACCCTTCTGTGGAAACAGTTGATCATAATTGAGCCCATGTTTTAATAAGTTATCGCTATAACCCATAGGTTAATATTGCATTAGTCCAATAATCAAGCCTTACACTTATATTTATTAGATCCCCGTCCTTGTGTGCAAACCCAAGCCATGCTTATTGAGCCTTAACTCCTTGTCACTCTACTATAAAAATATTAGCTAGTGCCCAATGTACCGGCACGACTGCTATAGGTTAAAAGAACGAGTCGTAGATAGCTGGATTCTGTATATGAATTTCCCCGTTATTCTCGTCTCTGGACTCTGTTGGAGTTGGCTAAGTTATAAGTATGGTGGGTTCCAGGTGCAAGCTCGGGCACTGGTTTGTCGCACCCGGGGCACTATAAGGACCGGTCTGCGGGATCTGTTGCAAAGCACTTCCGTACCAACCACAAGTCTAATGGGTAAGTCCTAACTGGAAGTATGGAATACTCCGGCTCGATGCACCATAGAGGAGGGGGCAAGGGGCTAGCCTGCGGGCGACTTGTACCGACGAGGCTCAAGGGGGGGTATGGTGGGGCTCCGATGCGTTGAGACACCATATGAAACCCATAAGAGGGTGCTGTTGGGTCGGGGAGGACCATATGGAAGGTTTTGGCACGAGTTCCCGTGAAATGGGTCATCTCGTTACACTTCGGTGTAGGTGATGAGTGCGTGCCTTGTGGGTACAGTGGTACATCTCTGATCAGAGTAATTTAATCTTTTCGAAAAGCCGAGCCCACGGTCAAGGGCGGGTTGTGTGACTACTCGCAGTTAGTTTACAATTGTTTGAATGGTCGAGTTATTCATGGCACGTAAGGACTGTTGAGCGAGGTGGGGCTGACTGTACCCCTCGAGTTAGAAGATGATGATACACACACATGTTTACTTTTCCGTACTAATAAATTGCTCACATTTAAAGCTTTACAATTATGCTGCTTCCGCAAAACTAGCCACTATCTCCCTTGTTATTACCTTGCATTATATTTGCATTCGGTGGCTTGCTGAGTACATCTGTACTCACCCCATTGACTTACACCATCAGAGCCAGTCTACTACAAGGAGGATGAAGGTCTGGAGTAGCGACCCAGTCAAGGCGAGACTGGAAGGAGGCATTCATCTAGGACCCTTATTTTATTAGTTTCTCTTCACCTTTATTCACTTTTGTATTAATGCGGTCTACGAACCGTGAATGATTGCCCGTATTGTACGTGGTCGCATGATGAACGTCTTGTTTTATTGATTTTTCTATGGAATTTCAATAAAGTCCTGATTTATTAAATCGGGGCACGACAAGATGGTATCAGAGTCGACTTGACTGTAGGAAGCCAAACAGACCTGACCTTAGGACTTATACTTACTATATTTTCTTACAAACACTGCTTATCCTCTCATCTTCCGAGATTTTCACAAAAACTTTCTCTCTTTTGTAGATGCCGGTCCATACCATGAGCGGGACTCTTCGTGATGAGGCCGGATTCATCCGCGAGCTTCGCGTGCTCGTCGACTTCTTGGGGTTCCCCCATGAGCCCGCGTTCCACGGGATCTTTCCCGATGCAAACGAGAGCTATTGTGAGGTCACAGTTGTGATCCGCCCCTCCTCCACGCAGCCACCCTTCTACACCCATGGAGTTGGAGGACCTTCATTCGTGGTGGCTAGCCAGCGAGCCGCTCTTCAGTCCCTCGCCGAGCTTCGACTGGTATACGACTGCCACCTCCGCGACACCGTCTACCGCTTCATGCCCATGCGCACACCCGAGAGTCACCGCAGCATCTACATCAGCCCCTCACGCAGAGCAACTCCGCCATCACCCGCACGATGAGAATCTTGGAGGCCATTGTAACACCCCAAATTTTCAATACAATAAAAATATTATTTAATTCAATTTCTAGGAATTTATATTTCTGAAAATACTTTTAATACTCTTTTATACCCTTTTGAACTACAACATAGAGTAGATGACCAAACCAGGAGCTGAAAATTTTTGTATAGACTCCCAAGGCCAAGAAATGTTTTTGAGAATTATTACAAATTTTTAACCACTTTGGAAATGCCCAAAAGGTTTAAACTATTTTCTGCAATTATTTTAAATCAGAAAACCTTGGAAAAAAGTAATGGGCTCCCTTCCCTCCTTTCTCTCTCTCCCGGCCGGCCCAGCCCACTCCCCCTCGCGCGCGCCACCTGACAACCGGGTCCCACCCGTCAATGACCTCCTCTCCGCACCATCGCCCGGCCCCACCTGTCGGCCTAGCCGTTCCCCTCGCGCCCGAGCCCGGCCCCACCCGTCAGTCGCCGTTCGCTCGCTCACGCCCGCTGGCCAGTGGACCCCGCCCGTCAGACCCATCGTCTACCTCCCGCCTCCGCCCCAAATCCCGCCGGCCGACGACCCCGCCTCGGATCCGCCCCGCTGGCCCCTCCCGCATTCAATTGCCGCCGGTTTAATGCACCCCGAGCCCCCCTGCCCGTTTAATCGCATTTAAGGACGCGTTTAAGCCCCCGGGAACGCAGCGTCGTGCATGGCCGTGCCCTCGCCGGCGACTTCAACCCTGTCGCGCCCCGATCTAATAAATCAGGACTTTATTGAAATTCCATAGAAAAATCAATAAAACAAGACGTTCATCATGTGACCACGTACAATACGGGCAATCATTCACGGTTCGTAGACTGCATTAATACAAAAGTGAATAAAGATGAAGAGAAACTAATAAAACAAGGGTCCTAGATGAACGCCTACTTCCAGTCTCGCCTTGACTGGGTCGCTACTCCAGACCTTCATCCTCCTCGTAGTAGACTGGCTCTGATGTTGTAAGTCAACGGGGTGAGTACAGGTGTACTCAGCAAGCCACCGAATGTAAATATAATGCAAGGTAATAACAAGGGAGATAGTGGCAAGTTTTGCGGAAGCATCATAATTGTAAAGCTTTAAATGTGAGCAATTTATTAGTACGGAAAAGTAAACATGTGTGTGTGCATCATCATCTTCTAACTCGAGGGGTACAGTCAGCCCCACCTCGCTCAACAGTCCTTACGTGCCATGAATAACTCGAACATTCAAACAATTGTAAACTAACTGCGAGTAGTCACACAACCCGCCCTTGACTGTGGGCTCGGCTTTTCGAAAAGATTAAATTACTCTGATCAGAGATGTACCACTGTACCCACAAGGCACGCACTCATCACTTACACCAAAGTGGAACGAGATGACCCATCACACGGGAACTCGTGCCAAAACCTTCCATATAGTCCTCCCCGACCCAATAGCACCCTCTTATGGGTTTCATATGGTGTCCCGACGCATCGGAGCCCCACCATACCCCCCCTTGAGCCTCGTCGGTACAAGTCGCCCGTAGGCTAGCCCCTTGCCCCCTCCTCTATGGTGCATCGAGCCGGAGTATTCCATACTTCCAGTTAGGACTTACCCATTAGACTTGTGGTTGGTACGGAAGTGCTTTGCAACAGATCCCGCAGACCGGTCCTTATAGTGCCCCGGGTGCGACAAACCAGTGCCCGAGCTTGCACCCGGAACCCACCATACTTATAACCTAGCCAACTCCAACAGAGTCCAGAGACGAGAATAATAGGGAAATTCATATACAGAATCCAGCTATCTACGACTCGTTCTTTTTAACCTATAGCAGTTGTGCCGGTACATTGGGCACTAGCTAATATTTTTATAGTAGAGTGACAAGGAGTTAAGGCTCAATAAGCATAGCTTGGGTTTGCACACAAGGACAGGGATCTAATAAATATAAGTGTAAGGCTTGATCATTGGACTAATGCAATATTAACCTATGGGTTATAGCGATAATTTATTGAAACATGGGCTCAATGATGATCAACTGATTCCACAGAGATGGTCGATGACTTGCCTTGATCAGCAAATGGGGATGGAGGAACCTCGGGGTAGAACTCCTGCTCCTCGACGAACTCGTAGTCTTCTCGATACGGAAAAATAAATAATACATTCAATAAACAGATAAAAATCACCAAATGGAAGAACATACATAGTTGTGGGTGTTTTTATGTGAAGTCATATTTTATTATTCTGAGTTTTTGCATAAAACAGTGAAGTTTAATCTTTTCAGGATTTTTCCTAATTTATTTTCTGTATTATTAATTTTAATCCTAAGGGATTTTTATTTATTTATTTATTAATAATATTTTGGGTAACAGAAACATACTGTTTTTATGGCATTAATGTGTAGAGAATAATATTCTGGTTTTAACAAAATTTGAATGGTGAAATTTGGAGTTAAAATGAGCAAGATATGAATTTTTAAAGTTTAAACAATTTTCTGAATTTTATTTGAACTGAAAATCAGTCCCTGGTCCACGGTGAACCAGGTTCACCGTGAACCCGTGACTGTGCGCGTGGACCCGAGTGACCTGGACCGTCGGATCTGGATCCAGCGGCCAGATGCGAGGCGGGTGGGTTTAATGAAATCGGACGGCCCAGATTAAACGTGACGAAAGGGTATACGTGGACGCACCAGATTAAGTCAAACTTTTAAATAGAGATTGACGGCCCAGATTAAAGATACCGGTTTGACCGGATCTGAGGGCTCAGATTAGATCCCCACCGGATCTAATCTGGACCGTTCGCTCGGGATCGTGCGGCTTGGATGGATTCCGGCACGGCACGAGGTGACGAGGGTAGTTTACCCTTCGTCTCCGGCGACGGCGTCGGGGGCGGCCACGGCAGCGAT